>JAADYH010000831.1:0-13787 GCA_023338125.1 Phytopythium aichiense | reverse complement strand
GCGGCCATCGACCAGACTGCACGCGAGAACCAAGCGTGCATCCTCAACCTGGCCACTAGCGGGAGGCATGCGTGAGAACCACGCGCGACTTCAACGCCTCCAACGCGGAGAAGAGGTTCTCCAGCGCTTTACATGCCGTCACGTGAAGAAGGGCTCCGGACGACTGTCTTCGCCGACGCAAGTGCGCTTCGAAGACATGCAGGTGCTGCTTCCCGACTGCGAGCGCCGTGGCTGGCCAGGGCCGCACGTGAGCTCGGAGGTAGCCATCCGAGCGAAGGAGCAGCCGTCCAAGAAGGAGGCGAAGGAGATCGCGGAGATGCGGAAGTTCCGGAATCCCAAGCTCGCGAGCAAGTAGGTCGTACTCAAGTGCACCCGGAACGTCTTGCGCTGTACCAACAGTCGATGCAAGGCAAACTTCTGGAACCGAGACGTCAACGCCGCGAGGAACATGCTGGAGCTGCTGAGGAGCGGCCGGAAAGGGAAGCTCGGCGCAAGCAGGCTGATAGCGTTCAGGCGGGACAGCCATTGAAGCCCAAAGTCTATAAATACGCCTTCAACCTCTCCAGCGCCTTCAAAGCATTCCTCCGTGGTGAATGCCGCCGACAGGGATGGTGCGGCGTGTGGATGACCGAGTTGCGCTACAGGGAGGAGCCAGGGACAGGCGTGCATGGTGGCGCGCCGAGCGCGAGGCGGAGGAGGCGGCCCCGGCGGCGGTGGCGGCGCGTCGCTCGGCGCAGGAGCAGATGCTGCGCTTTCAGCAAAACGCGTGGCTCGCGCGGCACGCCAAGCAGCGGCGCTTCGAGTTCTCGGGCGAGCAGAAGCGCATGCTGCGACGCTGGTTCGATGCACTGGACGCCGACGGGTCCGGCAAGATCTCGGTCGAGGTGCGTGCGTGGTCGTGGTGGAATGGTGTGGACCGTGGATGAACCGGTGGTGTGAGTGGACAGGAGCTTGAGGATCCAATGCTGTCGATCGGTGTCGTGAGCGACCCGAAGGAGATCCAGGAGATCGTGAGCAAGCTCGACAAGGACGCGAACGGACTAATCGACTTCCAGGAGTTCGTCGACTTCCTCACACCCAATGCCAAGCAGAAGCTTGGCGGCAGCCCCGAGAAGCACGAGGCCATGTTCCGCCAGCTCACCGAGAAGATGGAGGTGCGATCATCGAATTGGAAGCGGTTTGTGATGCGACGTCGTGATTCACCACCCTTGTGTCTGTCATCTACCAACAGCATCAGAGCGCCGGCTACCTAGAGATCAACACGCAGCTGTCCATGGAGCGCCGGCGCTTCATCCTTGACGCCATTACGAGACGGTCGGGTCAGTCGGTGCAAGAAGACCTCGCCGATATTTGCCTCCGACGCAAGAGTCGAATTCATTCCATCACACCAAGCTCTCAGACTGGAATCACAGCCACCGTGCTGTCAACGGCGACAATTTCAGACCCATTGACAGAACTGGGGTCGATGGACTCGGCGTTCGAACGAGCATTGGAGCGCAAGACCAAACTCGCAGCACTCGCGGATCGGCAGCGGTCGGAAGTCCGCTTCCAAGCGCTTGAGCGAGTGCTGACGCGGAACTTGAAGGTAGGATCTCCGGCACGAGCGAGTCCTTCCAAGCATGATGCTGTTGAGTTGGGGGTATGCGTCATTGGCACAGTATTTGACGCTGATTGGATTGCTTTGCTGACAGCAGAAACTTTCGCCGTTAGACCAAGAGCGTGACACGACAGGAAAGTCCACACCCCATCGCACTGACGCTCTGCAAGGGGTGCGACGCGATGTGCTGACTCCGATCACCAACTTGAGCGCTTCACTCCACACTCGCGCGAATGCAAAGGAGTGAGCCATCTCTCCAACGAGGTCGGCGCTTCGCTCGACCAACTCATTGAGACGGATATACAGGCGCATTCTTGCGCGTGAGCTTGCGGAGAAGCGACGACTTTCGCGACCGCGCATTTGTCCCAATCTGCTGCGACTTGAATACGCTCGGCGGCGAATACTTCGAGTCGAAGCAGCCCGCCCTGATTCCCGCAACAAACGAGATTGTCAGAGGGCAGTTCCCTGGCAGGAATTTGCACGGACAGCTTGGGATGTGATCGTACCCGTTCATGCGTTCGAGCAGATCTTCGAGCAGCTGCTTGCAGTTGGCCTTGCCACTTGCCTGTGCCGCCGCCGATACATCACGAACGACAGATGAGCATCCGAGCCAGTCGTAATGATGTTATCTAACGTACATGGAAGATGATCTCGAGCAGCATCCCGTTGAGCGCGTCAAAGGTGACTTGCGTGCGCAGCAGTGAGCCAAAGTCGACTTCTCGAAATCGCCGGTGGGCCACGAGCTCCAAGGAATGGACCCACCACTGGAGCCGCTGCGGTTGCTGGCGCAGCATCACCTTGATGATCTTGGACTTGCTGTCAAAGTGCGACACCCGTGACTCGACGCATTGCGCTTTCGTCGATGTCGTTTCCTGGGACAAGAAGTCCTCAAGCGCTGCGACGTTGACGCGCTGGTAGATCTTGTTGTGCACGGTTTGAACGCGGGAGCGATGCCGTGTCATGAATCGCACAACCCCGATCAGGGATCCGGCAATGATGAGCATCCACAATGTGTCGATGTACAACCACAAGCCTGCACGATCCAAGAGCCTGCGCGCGAGCATGTCATTGGCCCACTGCATGGACGGGATGTGTCCTCCATCGATCCCAAGCAAGTTGCCATCTGTGATCCGGTCGATGATGTCGAACGCCAGGATCGACGCAAACAAGACCAGCAGCACGTCATAGGACGAATCCAGCCAGCGCTCGTTCGCTTTGTCCGCGTCCGCCAGTACACCCACATTTCTCTCCACACCGAGCATGATGCTCTCGAGAATGTTCTTGGCGGCGGTGCCATTTTGGCTCTGCACTTGCTTCAGCTTGGCGCGGAAGCCTCGCAGGAGCTTGGCCAGGTCTTTGCACCTGATCTCGAGGTCCGTCAGCGTCTTCCGAAGCTGCAATTGCGTGTATAGCATCTTGCCCGACTCGTCCTCGGGACACGTTGGCAGCTCCAAGTTGCGCATGGAGTCCCGAAGTAGCTGGAGGATCTCCTCCAGCAACACCAGGTCGTGAGAGCACTGGTTGACCTTCTTGCGCGTACCCTCCAACTCCTCCGGGTTCTTCTCAAAGTTCTTCATGTACAAGCTCGCGCGTTCTAGGACATCGCCAAGGATGAATGTCCGCTTGAAGAAAAACCGGATAAAGAGCTCGCGCGACAGCAGCGCAATGTGCGCGACGATCAGTGGCTCGTGCTGGTTCGCGTTTGGACCGATCAGCAGCATTCCTTCTCGCCCAATCAAGATCTTGTCATCCAGGCTCAGGTCGTAGACGGCGTGGATCTCGCCCAGGATCTGCTTCAGCTCGTTCTCCTTCTCGCCTCTGTCCAAGTAGTCCCGCGCCGACAGCTTGGGCGAGATGCCGCTGGCTGTCAACAGCGAGAACTTGTTGCGCGAGCGCGCGTCCCTCATGAAGAGCATGTCCATCAGGCTGCGCTGGTGCGGGGATAGCAGGTCGTTCAGGATCTTGGACGAGTCAAGATCGATGTCCACTAGCAGCCGCGACACGTGGTCGACGCAGATGAAGTCGGCTGGCCGGTCCTGGATCCCTTCGATGTACATGCCGTAGATAATCGTGCCGTCGCCGTTTACGTGCATGCCGAAGCTCTCAATCTGGACGATGCCTTCCTCGTGCGGCATGTGGATGTCGGCTTCAAAGTTAGTAAACGAGTCGAACTCAAAGTCCACTACCGCGATCTTCGTCAGCCCAGGTTGGATGTCCAAGCACGTGCTGGTAGGCGAATCGTCCAGCTCGGAGGTGAATAGACCCCCTTGGCACCGCTCGAGCGACCCCAGTCGGTCGTTCAGCGATACGATCTGGTTGGGGCCGAACGGGATCCACTCTCCGACCATAACGCGCACGTTCTCGAGCACAATGGCGAATGACAGCTCGTCCTTGATGACGTTGATCCCCTGCTTGCACTTCTCCGCTTGGCCCGCGTTAGACGAGAACAGCGCGTCATTGCGGACGAGACAGCGCGGCAAGTACGGGCTTGACACATAGGAAACTTCCTCAATGTCCGTCACCCGGGAGATGTAGATGGATCCGTCGTTGCGAACAAAGCGGAACTGGCCGTCGTCGACGTCAAATGTGATGCTCAGCAGCTCGTTGTCGAACAGCACGAGGCCCGAGCGCGCCGAGATGAGGTCGTGCTTGTTCCTCGTCGTGCTCGACAGGAACGTGTCGATGCTCTTGCGCTCATGCGCCGGGAAGGCCTCGAGCTCCGCCATCCCCGTGGCCGTGACCTGGTAGGCGGTCGACGGCTGGAAGTCCTCGCTGCACGTCTTGAGCGCCTTGATGAGGTCGTGCTCGCGCAGATCGTCGATGGCGGCGCGTGCGTCCTGGCTGATGTTCATCCAGATGCGGCGCGACATGCCGTTCTTGACAATGTTGGTGCACACGGGTGAGTAGTCGTAGTCGAGGATGCCCTGCACGATGGCCTCGTAGACCATGACGAGCAGCGGCAGGTTGCGCAGCCACTTCTCCTCGTCGTCCGTCGACGACGGGTACATGGCGAACCGGGACAGCAGGTACAGCAGCCGCAGGTGGTTGGCGCTCCACTCGGGCTGCTCGTCCCGCGCGCTCGCCATGGCGCCGCCGTTGGCCGCCGAGCCGCCTCGCCGGTCCACGAAAAGCTTGTCGGCCGCGCGCTCGGGTCCTCCGGGGAAAAACGAGTCCAATGCCGCCGCGTTCGAGAGCCGCCGCGGCCGGTCGCCGGCGTCACCAGCCAGCATGTCGATGTTCATGTGTTGCTTTGGGGGGAGGTTTTGTTGTGTGTTTGTTGAGGATGCTTTCGCGACGACTCTTCATGGTTGAAGTTGTTGGACACGGTATCGATTCGCTCAAATACGAATATGTGACATGTGTGATGGTTCAAATATGAATTTTAACAGATGGTAAACCGTTATCGAAATCGTGTTATCTAATTCGTGTTTTTTTGGTGAGGTCAACTTCCAATAGTGAAGCGCTATATAGAAAAGCGCGCACGTCAGTCACATCGAAGGTGAAGCAAGGCGCGGCTCGAAGAAGACCATGACGCTGCCGGCGCCGTGGGTCGCGTACAAGACCAAGGAGGGCAAGGTCCGCGACGTCAGCGTCTTCCCCTGCTCGTTGCGCGTCGTCTCGTGCCCTCGGTGTTTCCCAGTTGCGCTCACACGCCGCGTTCTGGTCGTTCCCGTGTCGTAGGAGTACTACTACAACCCGCAGACCAAGGAGACGACATGGACCAAGCCCAAGGCGTCGGCCGGGAAGACGCCCCCCAAGCACAGTAAGTCGTCGTCTGCCGGCGCGTCCTCCTCGTCCGGCTCTTCCGGTGCGTCGGCGACGCCCGCACCCGCGGCGCGCTCGGGTCTCTTGGCGCAGATCCAGCAAGGCGCCAAGCTCAAGAAGGTGGCGACGCGCGAGTCATCCCCGCTGGACGCCGTCAAGTACGCGTCGGTGCTGTCTGCTGTGGTTTAAGAGCGAGGATGGCGACTAACGCGGTGAACTGTGGCGATACAGGGGAGTAAGCAGTGGAGGAGGAGGCAGCGGAGGCGGTGACAGCGGCGGATCTTCCGCCCCGGCCGGCGGAGGAGGAGGCATGGGCGCCATGCTCTCGGCCATCAAATCCGGTGGGAACCTCCGGAAGACCCCAGGCGCGCCGGTGAGCCGCGAGAGCAGCAGCAATGGCAGTGCGGTCCCCAGCAGCGGCGGCGGCGGCGGCGGCAGCGGCAGCAATGGCGGGTTCGCAGAGATCATGCGCAAGAACCGCGAGGCAGCAGCTCGGCGCGCTGGGGGCAGCGGAGGAGCGAGTGGCGGAGGGGCGAGGCCGACCCCAGGGCCTTCCTCCTCGCCTGCGTTCTCGCACTCCGCGCCGTCCACGCCCCGGACGTCCGTGCATGAGAGCGCGGTGTCTAGCGCGGGGCTCGAGGAGCGGCTCGCGTCGATCGAGAGCAAGCTGGACAAGATCATGGCGCACCTCGGCATCAGCTAGACAGGCCCGCCAGTTTTGCTCGCGCAGAGTCTCTCCACGGCGACAAGCGGTGCGTCCGACCGATGGCAAGTCGCCGGATGCTGCGAGTTGCCGGAATGTAATCGAAGAAAGCGCACACACGCATGCACACCCGACGCCCACCCATCGTTGCCCCGCCTCGTGTTGACTTGCCGACTGTTCCGCAGGTTGTGGAGGAGCAGCAAGGGTCACTTGAGCAAGCAGCAGTCGAACCGTCGCGTCCAGCCCCAGCAGTCCGCGACAGCCCGAGCCAAGAGACTCAATCCCCAGCTCCGCTCACCCTCGAGACTTGGGAGTCCGAGATGGCCATGTTCCAGGCGCAGGACGGCGCCGGCAGCAGCTACACGGCGACCATCTACGGCTACATCCGCGACCAGAAGTACGAGGAGGCGGTGCGCGTGCTGCAGATCGAGCTCGAGACGCACCCGCACAGCCGCGCGGCGCTGTCGCTGCTCGGCTACTGCTACTACCACCTGCAGCAGTTCCCGCTGGCCGTCACCATGTACGAGCAGCTGTGCCAGAGCTACCCGGAGGTAGACGACTACCAGCTCTACCTGGCGCAGTCGCTGTACAAGGCCGGCCAGTACGACGCGGCCTCGCGGCGCGCCAGTCAGCTTGAGGGCGACCAATATGCCTCGCGCGTCAATCTTCTGCGCGCAGCAGCCTACTACGAGCAGAACGATGTGACGGCGACTCGGTCCGTGCTGGAGCAGTGCGCGGCGGACGACCCGACCACGATCGTGTTCGACGGCGCCATCGAGTACAAGGAGGGCCGCTTCGAGGCGGCGCGCGCCAAGTTCGCGGACGCGCTTAACATCCTTGGGTACCAGCCGGACTTGGCGTACAACATCGCGCTGTGCTTCTTCCGGCAGAAGCAGTACGGCAACGCGATGCGGCAGCTTGCCGAGATCATCGAGCGAGGCGTGCGCGACCACCCAGAGCTGAGCGTCGGCAGCAAGAGCGAGGCCGCCGCGGGTGCCAATGGGTCGGCTGCCAGCACGAGCGACGTCAAGTCGGTTGGCAACTCGACCGTGCTGCGTGAGACGGCGCTGGTGGAGGCGTTCAACCTCAAGGCGGCGATCGAGTTCGAGATGAAGAACGCCAAGGGTGCGCGCGATGCGTTGCTGGACATGCCGCCGCGCCAAGAAGAGGAGCTGGACCCGGTCTCGTTGCACAACTTCGCGCTCATGAACATGGACGTGGATCCGAACGGGGGCTTCAAAAAGCTCAACTTCCTGCTGCAGAACCCACCATTCCCGGTCGAGACGTTCCCCAACCTGCTGGTGCTGTACACCAAGCACGGCTTCTACGACCTCATGGCCGACGTGCTGGCCGAGAACGCGCACCTGACGTTCCAGCTGCTCACACGAGACGTGTATGAGTTCATGGACGCGACCGTGACCCTGCAGACATCGCCCGAAGACGCCTACCGCAAGTACGACGCGCTGGCGACCAAGCACGTCGAGGCACTGCGCAAACTGACCAAGAAGATCCAGGACGCGCGGTTGGCGCAGAACAACGACGACATCAAGTCGGCGCTCAAGGCGTACGACGACGCACTCGAGGACTTCATGCCCGTGCTCATGGCGCAGGCCAACATCTACTGGGAGCGCGGTAACTATACGCAAGTGGAGAAGATCTTCCGGCAGACGGCCGAGTTCTGCTCCGAGCACGAGTCGTGGAAGCTCAACGTGGCG
This sequence comes from Phytopythium aichiense, assembly GCA_023338125.1. Taxonomy (NCBI): domain Eukaryota; phylum Oomycota; class Peronosporomycetes; order Pythiales; family Pythiaceae; genus Phytopythium; species Phytopythium aichiense. The sequence continues at coordinate 6,007 of JAADYH010000831.1, read as the reverse complement.
CACGTCTTCTTCATGCAGGGCAACAAGTACGAGCAGGCCATCCAGTACTACGAACCGTTCGTTAAGAAGCACCAGGACAACCTTCTGGACGTGCAGGCCATCATCCTCGCCAACCTGTGCGTGTGCTACGTCATGAACACGGACAACGAGAAGGCTGAGGAGCTGCTGCGCTCGATCGAGCGCGAGGAAGAAGAGGAGTCGAGCCGGGACCCGGACAAGCGGCTCTTCCACCTGTGCATCGTCAACCTCGTCATCGGCACGCTCTACTGCTCCAAGGTAAGTCGATCAAGCCCCACTGATGATGAATGGCTTTGATCACTCTGACTGACTGACTGACTGCCATTCGTGCCAACGTACACTCCTGACAGAACAACTACGACTTTGGCATCTGCCGCGTGATGAAGAGCATGGAGCCGTACCACCGCAAGCTCGGGCCTGACACGTGGTTCTACGCCAAGCGCTGCTTCCTCGGGCTCGCGCTGACGCTTGCCAAGCACATGACGACGGTCCGGGACTCGACCATGGACGACATCCTCGAGTTCCTGGACGGCGTCGACCAGCACGGCAAGGACATATTGACCACAACCACGCCCGGCGCGGCGGCCGACCCGAGCACCACCGCCGACAATGACGCGCCACGCACCGTCAGCTACGAGGTACACGCGCTCCTTCCGCCTGCTTCTCCCTTGAACCGACTAACCATCGCGCATGTTGGTGGACGGACTGCTCGGCAGGCGCGCGTGCTCAAGCGCACGTTCCTCAAGTTGCGGTCGTAGGCGGCAGTCGACAGGACAAGAAGCAGCTGCTTGGGTTGTCCTGCATGTGCTTCCGTCCGTTAGGAGAGACTCCAGTCATTGTGAACAACAACAGACCGCCATCCATCCATGAACATATCAAGTTGGTTGAAGCCACTCGTACCAAAGAAGACGCAACAATTGACTTGGTGCTTGGACGCGCTTCAACCCCCAACCATCACTCATGACAATCCGAGTGTTGGTCAAATGTCTCTTGATTGCCACTTCAGGGTGCCGACTCGTTGCCAAATACCAACTCGTCACGGTACTCCTCCCGCCTCGCCTCCCTGTCGTTCCCCACAGTATCAAAGTTTCCCCTTCCAGCCGAGCCGCAGTCGTCGTCCTTTCTCCAAGTGACTCCCGTCGAGTATTAGCTCGGCGCTTCTTCTTCTTCTCCCTCTCTGCAGACGGCAACGGCGACAACGACGGCGGCGATGGAGCGCAAGATGAGCAGCAGCAGCGTGGCGAGCAGCTCGACGAGTGGCGGCGGCGGCGCGCGCAGGGCCCCCGTGGCGCGCAAGGCGTCCATGCCGACGTGCATCCTGTGCTGCAACGCGATCGACAACGCCACGCGCTTCCGCACGGTGGGCGCTTGCGGCCACACGGGCTGCTGCAGCGTCTGCGCGCTGCGCATGCGCCAACTCATGGGCTCGCTCAGCTGCGCCATGTGCAAGACGGAGCTGCCGCGCGTCATCTGCATCGAGCGCGAGAGCGACGCGTTCGAGTCGTTCCAGGACTGGGGAGACGACAACATCGGCCCCACGCACGTGTTCGACGAGGCCTCGGCCATGTTCTTCCTCAAGGATGACTATCACACGCACGTGCGCAAGCTGCGCGACCCCATCTGCGCCAAGTGCGGCAAGAAGTTCGCCACTGTGCAGGCGCTCAAGACGCACGTGCTGGACGTGCACCAGGTGCAATTCTGCGGCATCTGCCTCGAGTTCAAAAAGATCTTCCTGGGCGAGCACGCGCTGTTCACCAAGGAGCAGCTCAAGCGCCACAACACGCGCGGAGAGCCCAGGGAGGGCTTCACGGGCCACCCGCGCTGCGACTTTTGCTTCTCGCGCTTCTACTCGAACCCCGAGCTGTACGAGCACCTGCACAAGAACCACTTTGAGTGCGATATCTGCCTGCACTCGATGCACATTGAGAACCGGTACTACAAGAACTACCCGGACCTGGAGAACCACTTCCGCGCCGACCATTTTCTCTGCGAAGAACCCGTCTGCCTCTCCAAGAAGTTCGTCGTGTTCAAGTCGCACATTGACCTGCAGGGCCACATGGCCAACGAGCACCCACACATCAAGACGAGCCGCAAGATCGACGTGCACTTTAAGATCCGCCGCGCCTCCGAGGACAGCATGGACGACCCGTACGACCAGTACGGACGGAGCGCAGGCTTCTCTGGCGCCGGTGATTCCAACGTGATCAACGTGGCAGACTTCCCATCGTTGTCGGAGAGCGGCGGGCAGAACTCTGGCTCGCTCTTCTGGGAGAACCACTCGAGTGCGCGCCACCCGCAGACTGAGGACTTTCCTGCGTTGCAGTCGTCGTCCACAGGATCTGGTGCACGTGGAGGGCGATCTGGGCCTGCTGGATTCCGCAACGCACTCGTTCCTCCGCCGTCGCTAGCACTGCAGGCTCATTTCGACAATAGCAGTAGCTGGGAGTACCCGGAACTCGCATCAGCCGCTGCAGCACTGGGGGCGAACAACCCGCTGATGAGATTCGTCAAGCCGGCCAAGAAGAACAAGAAAGGAAAGAAGGGCGGTGGCGGTGAGGGAACAACTCCACCGAACGGTAGCGCGCGCTCAGTTCCGGCTGCTTCCACTGTCGACGAGTTTGAAGAGAAGGCTGCTGATGATGAGAGCCACGAAGAAGAGGCGGAGGACTACGAAGAAGCAGCTCAATCGTCAGGTGCAGAGTCGAAGAGCTCGATCGTTCTCAAGATTAGCAACATTCTGGGCGGTAGCGCCAAGTACGAGGTGTTCCGCAGGGACTGCAGGGCATTCCGCGACGGCGAAGTGGAGTTGCCAGCGTTCTACGCCAAGATGCGCAGCCAGTTCTCCCCCGAAGACTTTGAGAAGCTCTTCTTGAGGTTGATGCGGCTGTCTCCGGACAAAGAGCAAGTCAACAAGTTCTTCGCGCACCACAAGCAGGTTACCAAGGCTGCAGCAAAGGCGGAAGGTTTCCAGGAGCCATCGTCCAAGAAGAACAAGCAGAAGAAGGGGACTCCGAAGGCTGCAGCGCCCGTGAAGAACAAGAAGACGCCGTCGCCGTCGCACTCCGGCTGGTCGAGCGCACTGAAGGATGCGGGGCTGGGAGCAGCGACGGGCAACTCGAGCGGTCGCAAGCCGGCTGTGATTGTGCACAACACCAACACGCGTGAGATCCTGGGACGCGATGACAAGGCCAAGACGGTGTGGCATTCTTCGACGAGTTGGCAGGCCCCGGTCGCGGCCGTGACTCCTGCGGTTGGCGCGACGCCCGTGACTACCAAGATCCAGACCGCCCCGATCAACTCGTTCGCAGCGCTGAGCGTGGCCGCGTCCCCTGCACCGTCCTCTTCGTACGCGAACTCGGTGGCCGGTGCTGCTCGCTCTAGTTCGGCCCCTTCGGGATCTTTCAAGGTGGGCAAGAGCGACTTCCCGGACCTGCCCAAGGCGGGCAAGCCCGTGGGCGTCCAGCCTGTCACGCGCGCGACGTGGGATGACCACGCACAGGCGATCGCGCAGAACCGGACACCGACACAGGCGAACGGCAACACTGGGGGCGGCAAGAAGAAGCAGAAGAAGAAGAGCATGACGCTCGCCGAGATGGCCATGCACTTCGGATAGCGTCACCCACGCACCAGCCAGCCAGCCAGGACAACAGCCACAGCCATAGAGAATCGCGTGTCGCCACGAGGAAACGAGTAAGTGCTCAATATGAACGAACCGGTGGATCTGACGATGATATGATATTTGCTTTCTCGCCGCGGTGTTGCTGTGGTATTGCAGTCGAGCGGTTGCACGCGCTTTTGCATGCTCTTCGTGCTCGGTTGGATCGGTTGACGACGCCAAGCCGCCGTGCATGGCGCTACAGACCGTCGTGTTGCTGTGATCCACACAGACAGACCTTCCCTTCACACGAGTCGCCTTGATGAGATGCGGTACGTGCTGGAGCCTTCGCCATGGGCTCATGTCGGCGTGGACCTCGCTCCTCTGAGGCTCGCCGAAGCCCACTTGGCTCGGTCGGACACGAGGTCTAACATCGTCTGACGCTGCTGCGAGCTGACGTAGATCGATCGTTCATACGCGCAGACCGAAGGGCGAGCCCTTCATCTTGAGCTCCCAGCGGATGGCGTTCACGAGCACCTCGCCCATGAGGAACCAGGCCGTCGAGCCCGAGATGGGCACGATACCTGCGTACGACACGACGCAGTCTTCCTCGCCGTCCTCGTCGATCTGAACCCACCAGATGCGGCTCTTCCACATCTCCTCGACGGCGCCGCCGCCGATCGGCGCCACGGGCTTGGGCAGCGTCACCTCGTTCGCGGGCGTCTCGCCGCGGACCTTCATCGGCAGCTCGTCGGCGTCCAGACAGCGCATGCAGATGCGGAAGCCGCCGTTCGCGATCGGGATCCGGGACATGAGCATGATGGACTTGCTGACCACGCGCATTGCCGGCGTATTGACGAGCACGAGCTCCTCAAAGAAGACGACGTTGTCGTCGTCCACGCGCTGCATGATGCGCAGCCGCACGCTCAGGCTCTCCGAGTAGAAGCGCGAGAGCACGGACGGGTCCAGCAGGAAGGCGAACGTCTGGTCGCACATGTCCCGCGCGCGGCAGCGGCGGAAGGTCTTGCGCAGCAGGAAGCGGAACTTGCTGCCGTCCACAGCGCGGTCCTCCCGCCAGCCACAGACCGAGCCCATGCTCGTCGACGCGGAGGACGAGGTGAGCCCGGTCACCGAGGTGACGACCGACTCGACCTCGGCGTGCTTCTCGAGGCACCGCTCGGGCGTCAGCGGCTTGATGATGGCGAAGTAGGACGAGTGCGCCATGCACAGCGTGTGCTCGGCGAAGAGCAGGTCGTTGAGCCGCAGGTGCAGCTGCGTGCTCGCCATGAACTGGCGCCGCAGCGCCGCGTTTTCCTCGCGCAGAAGCATCTTGGCGCGCAGCGCCGTGCGGAGGCACTTCTCCAGCTCGGTGCGGCCGCGAGGTGTCTGCGCACCGGAAAGCACGGCGTGGATGAACTCGTTCACGGCCGAGGACGGGCCCTGCGCGCTGTTGGCGGCCGCGAGCGCCTGCACCTGCCTCTCGAGCGCGGCCGCCTGCTCCTGCAGCTCGCGCCGCCGCGCCACCTTCTTCGAGTACTTGCGTTGATTGGCCAGTCGGCGCTTCTGCTCCTTCCCGTCCAGCGCGGGGCTGCTGCTAGTGCTGGCGGTGCTTGCCTGGTCGCTCGCGTCCCCCGCGGGCTCGGGGGACGCGGGCTCGCGCTTCACATCGGCCGCTTCCTGCTTGACGACGTCCAGAAGGTCGACGGCCGGGATCGCGACGTCCTCCGCCAGCATCGGGCAGTCGACGGCCTCGAGCAGCGCGGCCGCCAGCGCGTCCGACAGCTCCGGCAGCGGCTCGGCCGCCTCGCTCGGGCTTCTGTCGCGGCGCCAGTCACCGAACACCTCCATCGCTCCTCGTTGGTCGTAACCCGCCGATGTCTGCAGTTCCGGGAGTGATACTTGATACCCGGCAGGCAGGTAGGCAGAGGGGAAGAGGGGAATGTGGGGACACCTCGCCGACGATCCAGCGAGCAGGGGGGGCTAGAGTGCTGCGGGGCTGTACGTCGACCTCCCTTCGCTTCCCGCACCCGTCCAACGTTCTGGCCTCCTGCGTGCGGCGATGGCAATGTTGATATTTGTATCGAGTGGCTGGAGTATGAAAGGGAGCTCTGTTGGAATGCGTGTCAGGCAGTCCCGTCCCCGTTCCAACTCGAACATCAGCTGCTTGTCACGGAGTGTGTTGTGTTCAAAGGTGACGGAAATGGAGGTGCCGACCAGCTCAAGGAAGAAGAGCCAGGCGGTGCGGGCGATGAGTGACCCATTCGAGTGTCACCGTGTGCACACTGGTGAGATGGCGGTTCAGACGAATGTTTCCAGCTTCTGTAAATCGCAATACCACTTCTTCTTTTACCGTCTCACCTGCTTCGCTCTCTTCCTTCGTTTCCTGGCTTCCAG
>JAADYH010000830.1:0-13788 GCA_023338125.1 Phytopythium aichiense | reverse complement strand
TGTGAACCGAGACGCGAACGCTTCGCTGAACATGCTGATGCTGCTCGTCGAGTGTGAGTTTCGAGGGCACCCCCGACCGCCTGCGTTTTCCAGACCTTGATGCTTATCGCCTGTGAGTGCCTGGACGCAAGAGCGCTTCGAAGCCATGCCGGTGCTGCTTCTCGACTGCGAGCGCCGCAGCTGGCCGTGACCGCGTGCGCTTTCCAGAGCTGGAATATGTATACCCAAGTGCTCACAGGTGCCTCTTCCTTCGGCAACGCGGGTGGAGGTGGCCTTCAGGCCTCGTGGTTTGTTGTCTGCGGTATCTTCCGCAGGCAGTGGATAGCCCGTCAACTCGGGCATTGAGGTTGTCGCTTTACGATGTTTTTTTTTACAATGTAAACTGAGCAATGGATGATGACCCGGATGACGGCACTCACAGTCCGAGCGGAGGCGGCAGCGGCGGGGCGTTGAAGTGCATGCTGGTCGGGCTCGCGAACCCGTGCAGGCTCGCCTCCACCACTCGCACGACGTTCGTGGACCCGGACACGGCGTCGCGCATGCCGTGCACCAGCACCACCAGGTCCCCGTTCGTGAGCCAGCCCTTCTCCTGCGCGTATGTGATCGCGCGGACCGTGAGGCTCTCAACGCCGATCATGGACTCCACCCGCAGCACCGACACGCCCCTGGCACAACAGCGGCACCAGTCAGCTCGCATCCCACCAATAGCCCACCGCAAGATCACGGCCTCACCTTGAAACGCCAGAGAGCTGACGCGCCGCCATGCCGGACGCGGTGATCGCGAGAATGCGCGCCTCGGGGCGGAACTTGGCCAACATCTTCGTACTCGCCCCAGTATCCGTGAACGATACAATCAGTCGTGCCTTGACGTCGAGCGAGATTCCAGCGGCAGAGCTTGCGATCGCCTCGATCATGCCAATTGGACGCTGCACCCGCGAGCGGAGTGTGCGATACAACTCCGGGTAATCCAACACCCCCTCGGCCTCGAGACAGATCCGCGCCATGGTCTCCACTGCTTGCCGCGGGTACTTGCCCTTCGCAGTCTCCGCGGACAGCATCATGGCGTCCGTCCCATCCAGCACGGCGTTCGCCACGTCAGTGCACTCGGCGTTGGACGGGATCCGGTTCTTCGTCATCGACTGGAGCATTTGCGTCGACGTCACCACTGGCTTCCCTGCACAGTTGGCTTTGTGGATGATCATCTTCTGCGCGACGAAAACCTGCTCCGGCGACAGCTCCATGCCAAGGTCACCTCGGCTTACGTGCACGCCGTCGGCCACTGCAATGATCTCATCGATGTTCCGCAGCGCTTCAAGGCTCTCGATTTTCGCATGGACGCGGATCCGCTTGCCAGCGTCACCCAGACACTCGCGGATTGCACGGACGTTCGCAGCAGTGCGGACAAACGACCCCGACACAATGTCCACCACCTGAGGGATCGCAAAATTGATGAGGTCGTTCTTGTCCTTCTCCGTGATGCCTGCGATCTTGATTGCCGCACCTGCGATTCCGCGCCAAACACAGTTCATCCGAAGTACAACGTTAGACATTAGGATCTTCACGATGCTAGCCAACACACGGAGAGGTATGCTCCACGGCCCCACGAACCTGGGAGGTTCATGTTCTTCTTCTCTTCGAGGATGTGGTCGTTGTGAACCCTGACGATTATGGATTCTTCGCGGCATTCGAGCACCGTCATCGCCAAGCTGCCGTCGTCGCACAAGATGCGGGAGCCCACGGAGACAGAGGTCGGGAGATGCTCATACGTGCAGGCGATGCGAGAGCTGTCACCCTCGACGGAGTAGTCGGTCGTGATCTCCAGCTCCTGGTCTGCCTGCGTGCCGCGTAACAGAGAAGAGATCAGCACGGCTAAAGGCGTCGACAATGAAGGATGGACGACTTCAGACCTTCAGGTGGACGGGCCTGTGGCCGCGTAGAAAGCCCGAACGGATCTCAGGGCCTTTTGTGTCGAGTAGAACAGCGCAGTGGCATCCCGGGCGTGCTCGAATGGCCTCTCGAAGGTTCGACAAGCTGCGCAGGTGCAGCTCGTGGTCGCCGTGCGAGAAATTCAGCCGCGCCACGTTCATGCCGGCATCCAGCAGCTGGCCTGCACCGCCAAGTCAGCCGCAAGGCATCGCAAGGCAGTCAGTGCATCGATGTGAGCAGCGAGGAGCATCGGCAGATTAACAACAAGAGCCTCACCCAGCATGTCCACCGAGCTGCACGCAGGGCCAATCGCGCAGACGATCTTGGTCTTGCGGGTCCTGTTCCCGGGCAGCGGGTCCAGGACCTGCTCCAGCTTGATACCCACGTGGAAGTTCTGGCCAACCGTGACGATGGCCACGAGAGGTGAGAACAGCACTTGTGCGTGACGCTATCGAGCGCATGGACCTACCGCAGGCGCGCGCGCGGTAGACAGCGGCCCGGGACGCAGCTCCAGCTCGTCGAGCTCCTGCGACACGGAGCGCAGGCGGTGCCAGGAGCCGAGGCGCACGGGCGGGAAGGCAGCCACGCGGTGTTGCGGGTCCAGCTTGGCGTCTTCTCGCCCGCGCCGCAGCGGCAGGCTGCCGCCTCGGCGATCGCTCATCGCGAGCGGTCGGCACCCGAGCAGCAGCCGGCGAGTGCGTCTCGTGCTGCGCCGGCGCTTCTGCTCCCTCCTCCGCCCTGACCGCGGTCGCTTGTTGGCCTTTGAGCTTCTCCTTCTTCCGGTGCCGCACTCTTGGCGACAAACTCTAGGAGTGAATGCCGTTCGAAAAGCTCCAGCCCTGCCAAAGCTGATGGGTAGACCAGTGGTCTTCAACCCTTCCGAAGCCGATACTCCGAGTTTCCAGATGAATAAACTCGTCTGGATTTCCCTGGATTTGTCTGCTTTGGGTTCTTTATTTGTGGCGAACGTCTGGCGGAAAAGACTTGACTTGAGTATTGGGGCGGTGGACCGCCACAAAAACGTTTTATAATGCTTTTTAAATTAAAAAAGCATTATAATAATGTTTAACGTTCCAAGGTTGCCTCTCATTTCGTATGAAAAAAACGCCTGCATATTTCATCTGATTTTGGAGTTGTCGTGAATCTCCAATTATGTATATTGTGTTGAATTATTGAAGTATCAAACCTAATACTTATCGACATCAAATGTGCCAATACATTGATTCTGGCGAGTCGACCTTGCATAATTGGAACCCATGGGACTCTGCTGCGTCCTCGAAGCTGCTCACAACTTGGAGGACACGACAAGTCGCGTGCATCGATCAGTGTGCGCCATGACCAAGCGCGAGAGCCGCAGCCCGCGGGGAACGGAGACGCGGGCGACAGCCAGAGCCGCGGGCGAGCTGCCGGCCGGTGGAGGTGGCGGGTCGCTGGGTGACCAGCGCGAGCAGAGCCCCAGGGACGGCAAGCCGCGGCCGCCGTCTATGCTCAAGGCGCTGCTCTCCAGGGGCCGCGAGGGCCGCGAGTCGCCCCGGCAGGACGCGCTCGTGCACGACGGCAATAACGCGTCCATCGTGCTGGACGAGGACACGCAGCGGGAGACGCCGTGGACGCCCAAGTCGCTCGGCCGCGCCAAGACGGCCATCATCTACAAGGTGGGCAGGGTAGCATGCGGTCTTGAAAGGTCGCGGGCGTTGGGACTGACGCGTTCGAGTTGTTCTCCACGCCCGGGCAGCACACGCTGAATGACAAGTTGCTGGTGCTGGAGCGGGGCATGTTCTTCTTCTCCGGGTGGGTTACCTACTTCGTCTCACTGCAGGACGAGCACATGCTGCTGTTCAAGAGTCGGGAGCGGTGGGAGCAGGGTCTCACGCCAGACAAGGTGCGCTCCTGTCTGCTCACGATTTCGCTTGAAGCTACGTCAGTGGTGACGCTCTAACCGAGATTCAACACCAACAGGTGATCTCGCTGCACCAGATGATGCTCTTGGGTGACATGAAGGTCGATGTGACCGACGGGGCCGCGCCGTCCGAGACTGGCGAGTCGACCTGCCGCTTGTTCCACCGCAAGCTGCTTGAAACGAACGAGCTGGACGAGGTGCGCGCCTTGCAAAGCTTATGCTTGGGTCAGTCATTCACTAAGTATGTGGCACCGTTCATTGATCTGGATGTCGGATGATCCACCAGTGGGTCAACGCCGACGTCTCCCAGTTTCACCCCCTCGACACCAGCGCTGCCGGTCTGAACAGCGAGAGTCTCCAAGCAAGCGGTCACTGCGTCCTCGAATTCGGATCGTACAACCAAAACACGTTCGAGCTGTGGACCAAGGCTGTCCGTCACATGCTCAAGCTCAAGCGCGACCAGCACGCTCAGAGTGGGCATTTCCACGCCTACAAATCGCGTGAGGACGACGCGAGTGGCGAACTCGGCAACAACCAAGCACTGTCGGAAGGCTCGACGCGGACGGGATGGGTGTCTCCTGGCCACGACTCGAAGCTCACGCTGCATCAGAGCGAGATATGGTGCCACCGAGTGATCTCGGGCGAGAAGGAGAAGGCCGAGTCAGAACTCCGGCGCATCATCGCGATGGAGAAGCTTGTCGCGCAGGTCACATCTCCTCGGATGGCGCTTTTAGTCTACGAAAAGGTGAGCCGGGTGCACGAGCTGTTTGTTGCGAACAGTCGTCGCGAAATGGAGGGCATCGACGGCCGCGACCAGCCCATTTGTGCGGAGACCCTCAACTTCTTTGCCGACCACCTGAAACGCAAGTACTCGGTCTTCCTCATTCTCGCACTGGCGTATGGGATCGACGAGGAGCAGATCCGCGAGGCGCATGAGAACATGTGTCGTGAGAACTCTGCCGAGAAGGCCGGCGTTGGAGGTGGCATCGGCGAGGAAGAACGCTCTGTTGACGCGTATGGTTTTGACGACCCCGAGAGCGTGGACCTGTACGACAAGTATCGCGATGCCGCTGTCAACTACCACAAGATGAACTATGGCGACCCGTCGGCTGCCGAAGAGGAAGACGCCATCATGCATTTGCCCGTGATGTTGCAGGTGGCGGTCGTTCGCCAGGACGAAGAGGAGGCGCGAGCCATGCTGTCGATCCTGGACACTGTGAAAGCCCGTCTCGTGGAGCACTGCTCGATGCAGGAGAACGACTCATAGAGTATGGGAGTTCCCCAGGGAGGCTCGCGCACACAATCGAAGCGTCCGTGGCTGTACAATGTATGCATACTCGGACTCGTCCAATTTGTGACTGCTCGGTTCCCAATCACAGCCACTGCCGCCATCGTCGTTGTCGCGGGCACTGCTCCGTGGCGTCAAACACCCATTGTGGCGCACCGTAAGGCGTCGGTCTCGACCTCTTGTGCATTCGTGATCGAATTCGATAATGGATTAGAGACGAGCAGGGAGATCGGCTAGGTAGGTGTATTGAGCCGTCGATGATAGCGAGAGTGAGGGAAACGCTGGTGACACAGTGAGTGCACGACCTCCAAGCTCGTGTAATTGGCATCATGCCGTGGGCAGGACCCTCTCGGTGATGCCACTCATCACGTTGACTGCTCCAACTCAAACTTCAACTTGACCCATCGGGTCGAGTCGGGTGGGTCAGGTTGGCGAGCTTTAAACCCGGATCTCAATTCTACTCATACAACTACCCAGTGGTTTCCGAAAACGGGTCGGGTTCTCACCATCCGACCGCGGTGAGGTGTCCAAACCCGGTTCCATGTGAGAGGCATCACTTCTGAAGAAGAGACCAAGGGCAAGAGGATGCAGGCGGCAGCGCGCGCCGCGGTGAGGAAGAAGTGGTGCGTCCAGGGCGACTCGAGCGGCTGTCCGGGTTGTTCTGACCGCGTTGGCACCGCCTTGTGGACGCGTCCAGGGACGCGATCGTGGTCGGGGGCGGCCACAACGGGCTCGTGGCCGCGGCCTACCTCGCCAAGGTGCGGCGGCGCTCTCCTGTATCGATACTCGATGCAGAGCAAACCGATGAGAGCGCATGACGTCTGTGCAGGCTGGGAAGAAGGTTTGCGTGCTCGAGAAACGGTACCTCGTGGGCGGCGCGGCGGTGACGGAGGAGATCATCCCGGGGTTCCGGTTCTCGCGCGCCTCCTACGTGTTCTCGCTCTTCCGCCCGCAGATCATCAAGGACCTGGAGCTTTACCGGCATGGGCTGGAAGGTGGGGGCGTACTAAGTGGATGCCGTGGAGTGCGGATCCACGAACTCATGCGCTCGGATCGTTCTCGGCAGTGTACCCGAGGAACCCGTCGTCGTTCACGCCCATGCTGGACGGGCGGAGTCTCATCCTTGGCTCCGACATGAAGGAATCGCAGCGAAGCATTGGTAATGGAGTCTGCGTGCATGCGCAGGAGTGTCCCCGGCTAACTTCGGAATGTGCAGCTCAGTTCTCGAAAGCAGATGCGGAAGCGTACCCAGAGTACAACGCCATGCTCGATGTGAGCGGCGTCCGGGTGTTTGCCTCACTACGATTGTGTACCTAACGCAGCTGCCTGGTTGTTTGGCGGCAGAACATGGTGGATTTCTTCGGGCCGATGATTGACGAGGTGTGTCTGATGCTCCTTGGTACACAAAATCGTAGGAGCAGCTCTCACGTTACGCGTCACAATGAGCAAACAGCTTCCCCCAGACGTGCGCGTCTTCTTCAGCGGGAAAACTACGATCAGGTACTGAAGATACACGGCTACTGAAGTCGGGTCTGAGCAATGCTAAGCACTCTCTACAGTCGTCGTGTCGATGCGATTCAATCCATGATGCGCCTCGGATACCGCTCCGGCAAGCTCGGGAAGGAGCTGACGACGTTCATGGAGTTTATGACGGCGCCTGCGTCCAAGATTTTGGACAAATGGTTCGAGTCGGACATCCTGAAGGCCACTCTCGCGACCGATGCCATCATTGGTGCAAAGGTTTGCCACCATATCTGCACCATCGGTTTGCTCTTGCTGTTGTTGCTGATCGAGTTTTGATCTTGTCGTGGAGGTTTCCCCGTCGACTCCCGGATCGGCGTACATTTTGTTCCACCACGTCATGGGAGAAGTCAATGGCGTGAAAGGCGTCTGGGGACACGTGAAAGGTGGGATGGGGGCGGTCTCGCAAGCCTTAGCTCGAGCTGCGGAGGAAGCGGGAGCAGATATTTTCACCAACGCGTCCGTCGCGGGGATCAATGTCCACGACGGACGAGTGTGTGGCGTTACTCTTGAAAGCGGCGACACGCTCGACGCAAGCTACGTCGTGTCCAACGCGGATCCGATGCTGACAATGCTCGAGCTCATTGATGAGAAGGAGCTTCCCGAGCGAGTCGTCACCCACTTCAAGAAGAACTGGAACTGTGAATCGGCGTCTACGAAGGTATGCCGCGTGCTTGGGTTTGCGTTCTCACTACGGCTGATCTCACGGCGGTTCCATGGCTCACTCCAGATCAATGTGGCGCTGGATCGGCTGCCGAACTTCACCTGCCTGCCCAACGTTGGCGATTCACCCATGCCACATCATCGCTGCACGACGCATTTCGAAGACTCCGTTGATCAGGTGCATTGTGTTGTGCTATAGTGCTGGTTGCTGTTGGCGTGTCGACTAAACTTGCATCCCGGCTTGCAATCAGATCGAGGACGCCTTCCTCGACGTGCAGCGTGGCTTGGTTTCGAGACGTCCAGTGATTGAGATGAACGTTCCAACGTCACTCGACAAGACCATTGCACCTCCAGGTACGGAACGAAGGGAAACCGATGACTTGGGGATGATACATGCACCTGACGAAGGCGATTCATCCAGGGAAACACATTGCTCTGCTTTTCGTGCAGTACACCCCTTATGAGCCGAAGGTGAGCACGCCTCCAAATGCACTCGCGCACTTCAAGCTGCACACTGGCACCATCCCCACACTTCACTGTATGAACAGGACGGGAGCTGGGACACGCCAGGGAGAAAGGAGAAGTTCGCGGATCAAGTGTTCTCCGTGATTGAGCAATACGCGCCTGGGTTCAAGAGCTCCGTCATCGGCTACGATATGCTGACGGTAAGGCGCGAGCTGCTTTCTGGCCCATCGTGCTTTCTTCTGAACGTCTTGCCATCCACTTGCCGATGCGCAGCCGCCAGACCTCGAGCGAATCTTCTCGCTCCCCCGAGGAAATATCTTCCACGGAGCCATGGGGCTGGACCAGGTGCGGCGCGAATGACATCATCAATGTTTCGATGGAAGGCGCTTTGTCTAACGTATCATTCGCGCGTGGCACAGCTCTTCTGGATGCGGCCGATTCCTGGCTATTCAGACTACCGAGCGCCAATCACCGGCTTGTACTTGGCCTCCGCTGGGAATCATCCCGGAGGAGGTGTCATGGGTGCCGCTGGCCGCAATGCGGCGGCTGTGTGTCTGAAGGACATGAAGTTCACTCGGTGAAACGCCGACATTGCCAGGAAACGGAACTCCAACTCCAACTCTAGCGCACCAGATGACGCGACATCACACCAACCTGCAGTCGTGAATGCCATCCAAACCATATCTCGCCAGTCCGTGCGATGAAACATACTTGCTGCACGGTGGTGCTCCTCAACACGAACGTGTACCCAACGACTTGACGTCGTCTGGCAGAGGTTATCTCGGACTCTTCGAATGATCGAAATGACCGGGTGGCGTGGTGACGGACCGAAATCCTTCCCACCCACGTTGCATGGAGACCCGCGTCACTCTCGAGCAAAGACAGCAATCCTCCCGAGACCCATCAGTCTGGCAGCGAGCAGTTCGAGGATGTTGCGGGCGGCGTTGACGTCGCAGTTCCAGAAGTTGGCCCTGCAAGCGCTGTTGGGACAACGCAGGACACTTCTGTTGTTCCGCAACTCGAACTCGCCTTTGTTGTTGGTGGCAAGCAGACGCGCCTTCTCCAGAAAACGGTGGCACAGCGAACACAGCTTGCTGGTCTTGTACTCGTCCATCAGCACCACCACGGTCGGTCGTTTCTGGAGGGCTCGAGCGAACCCCTTGACCGGTGCGCTTGGGTGACCCTTGATTCCTGCTTGGTTGCTCCAATCCCGCGTTGCAGGGAGACATAGCCACTCACGTTCACATAGCCGAAGCACAGGGAAACCAGTAGGATTCGCAGTGTTTCATTCTAAAAGTACACAGCCAGAGAACAGAACGGAGCAGGTGCCAATAGGCCAGGGCGTCCACTAAGCCTCGCCCGCGAGCGTCTGCATCTGGATGCTGCGCCGGCCCGTGAAGGCAGCTTCCAGCATCTCGTCCTCGTCGACGAGGAACGAGTTGGTCGTGTCGCTCACGTAGCTGAACTTGCCGAACGAGTCGTAGTCCGCCTCGGAGCGGCGGCGCGCGCGAGAGCGAGGGCTCTTCCACGGGAAGATGAGGCTGAAGATGCTGCCTGTGGACGCTGTCTTGGACGCCAGGTACTTGTCGAAGTTGATGTCGGGGCTCTTGGCGCGCTCCTCCTCGAGCGACATGGGCGCCGGGATCCACGGCGGCGTGATCTTCTTGCGCAGCACCAGGTCCCACCGCACGTCGCGGAAGTACGGGTGCGTGAGGATATCACTCGTCTGGCGCGCGCCGAGACGCCGGTTCGGGTCCTTCTCCAGCAGCCCGAGGATGAGGCTCTTGGCCTCCGTCGGCAGGTTGCACTTGGACGGGAATTTGACCGGGTCCTTCTCGATTAGCTTGTACAGCACCGACACGTTCAGGTGGTGGAACGGGCGCTTGGCCAGCAGCATCTCGTAGATCAGGATGCCCAGGCACCACCAGTCGACCGCCTTGCCGTAGTCGCGCGAGCGCTTGGGCTTCAGCAGCTCGGGCGCCGTGTACGCGGGCGACCCGGCCATGGTGCGCGCGCCGCTCATCTGGTGCACGTTGGTCTTGGACAGACCAAAGTCGACCAGCGCAATGTTGCCGTCCTCGTCGATCATGAGGTTGTCCGGCTTGAGGTCGCGGTAGACAATGTCGCACGCGTGCAGGTGCGAGAGCGCCAGCACGATCTGCGCGGTGTAGAACTTGACGCGCGCGTAGTCGAGCGGGATCTTGACGCGGTGCTCCTTGTTGTGCGAGAAGCGGTTCATGTGCGTGTACAGCGAGCCGCCCGGGTAGTACTCCATGCCGAGGAAAACGCGCGACTGGCTCTGGAACGAGAAGCGCAGCGGCGCGATGAACGGGTGGTGTACGTCGCGGAGGATGCGCATCTCCGTCTTGGTGCGCAGCTTGTCGTAGTTGGACATGGAGCTCTTCTCCAGGATCTTGACGGCGAAGATCTCGCCCGTGTTCTTCCGCTCGGCCAGCACCACCGTGCCGAACGTGCCCTTACCCAGCACGCGGTTCACGTGGAAGTGCTGAATGGACAGCGACAGCACGCGCTTGGTCGTCGACGCCTGCGTGAACGACCGCTCGGCCTTGGCCAGCTTGCGGTCCGCGTCCGACATCTGGAACGCCATCAGGTCCACCTCGATCTGCATCTGCATGCTCAGCACGCGGCCACCGGGGCTCACCTGCACCTCGTCGCGCGTGGTGAAGGCGAACTCGCGCTGCAGCGCGCGGTTCCAGATCTTGCCGGTCGCCAGCACCTGCATCACGTTCGGTTGCTTGGTCGCCATGTAGCGCGAGACGCAGAACTTGCGGAACGTGACGAAGCGCGAGAAGCCCAACATGACGTCCACCAGCCCTTCCCGCCCGTAGAACACGGACGACGGGAAGAACTCGCACGGGTAGCGCACGGTCAGCGTGAGCTCGCTCGAGCAGATGGGGAACAGCGAGATGAGGTTGGCGGCCGAGTCGTCCGGCCCGCCGGTCTGCTCGACGAACTGCGTCGTCCACAGCGCGTAGAACTGCTTGACCGTCGCCATGTTGCGCGACTTCCAGTCGCTCCCGGAGCGCACCGTCTGCGCCAGCAGGCTGCTCGTGGTGGCCATGGCGACCGGCGCAGAGTTCCCCGTGCTGTACGCGCTCGACCCGGGCACGAACGGCAGGCTGGCGCGGCCGGCGTTCGGGTTGCTGTTGCCGCTGGAACTCGTGATGCCGAAGCCGCTGCTGCTGCCCCCCACCGTGACGTCCGAGTCACGGCACGGCACGACGTTGAAGCTGGCGGAGGACGAGGACGGCTTGTGGCCGCTGGCGTTAAGCACAGCCTGCTGGATCATCTTGATCCAGATCTCGCACTCGACGCTCGAACGCGTGTACATGGCGAAGGCCTTATTGATGGTCGTGGTGATGAGCACGCCGTTGGCGCGGTGCGGGTCGCGCGAGGCGCCTGTGACCGAGACGCGTCCGCGGAACTTCTCCGTGTCCGTGAGGGCCACATCCTTGGACACGTAGTCTGTTCACGAGAGAGGTCGGTGGGTTAGATCACGGGCCAAGGACAGACGCGTCAATCCTCTAGAGTGACGACTAGCCACGTACAGGAGAAGGTCGTGCCCGAGAGCACGGCGTAGCGGTACCGCCAGGAGCGCACGACGTGGCCCTGCTTCCAGATGTAGCCTTCCCAGTCCGTCTCGAACAGGTCCTCAAAGGTGGCGTTGAGGTCCGGCGAGACGCTAAGGCGGCGCACGACGGCCGCGGCCGAGGCCGCCGCCGCCGCCGCCGCGTTGCTGGCGTTGGTCGTGCTGTTCCCGCTGCGCTCGACGATGGAGGCGTAGCTGGCCGACACGTCCGAGTAGCCGTCATCACCGCCGCTCTCGCGGCCGTAGACCGTCTGGCTGGGCCGCATGATGTACGACGAGGCTCGCGCGTCGTACTTGCCACGCGACACGAAGCCCGCGCGCTCGCGCAGCGTCATGGCCTCGGCGTCTTCCGGCGAGAAAAGCGTGATGCGCTGCCGCTCCATCCAGTCGGGGGTTGCTCCTGTGCGCGTCCGTCCGATCCGTCCGCGTCGGTCGGTCGGTCGGTCGGTCGGTCAGGCTCGTGGTCTCTCAATCGGTCGGTCGGTCGTTACCTCGCGGCGTCTCCTGCCGTCCCCCGGTCGGTCGCGCTCGCTCGTTACCGTCCGTGCTCCTCGTCCGCTGCCGCTCCTGCTCCAGAGCCGAGTCGCCGTCAAAAGCCTCCGCGTTCGCCGTCGGCCGCGCGGGTTCTCCGCTTCTCCCCCTCCTCCCCGGATAAGAGAGCTCTCCAGCCGCGAATAGCGTAATAAGACGCCGCGCTTGCTGGCTGGGTATGACCGCCCGATACTGACAGTCAGACGGAAAACGTGGAAGAGTGTGTTGTGGGGGGAGAGAGGGAGGGAACCCCCCAAGATGGAGGCATACAAACGGCAAGATGACGGTCCAGCGACATAGTGAAACCAAGAGCGTCATTATCCTCTCCCACTCGGCCTCCCCTAGCCCCGCTAGAATTGCGCGTAAATAACGGATTTTCGCTGGTACAAACAGCAAGAGTGACAGCCCTACCCCGTGCCGTCCAGTTGTGATTATTGCTGCGCGGAACAAGGGAAAGTCGCCATTTTGTCGTGCGCGTTTTTCCAGCGAAAAGCTCGCCGAGTGCTCATGGTGGGCTGTTGTTGTGCGCGCCGTCCATTGTTGTGCCTGTCAAACGCTTAGCCTCGCGGTGGGCGTGCGTCGCACCAAATCCTCCGTGGCGGACCGAGGAGTCTCAGTCGAAACGTTGGTTTTGCCGCACAACAACAACAGCGGCTGCCGCCGATCAGACAGCCAGAGTGACAGACGGCCGCCCACGACAGCAGACGGGAGCGGAACTGCGACACGATAAAAACGCGATGCGGCAACACGCCATACGGAGCCCAAGTGATTTTTCGTGCGTGCAGATGGCCAGAGATACCAGGCCTGCCCGCCCGCCCAAGATCCCGAGCGATCGCGAGCGCCGAGCGATCCATCAGTCAACCAGTTGATCCGTTCGGCGGCGCCTTCGTGCATTTGCGGTTGTATGAAGGCGCGAGATTGGTGTGAAACGAGGTGTCGGGCGGTTCGAAGGCAACGTTGCACGACATGGGCTGTTTTCAGTGGATTCGAGTCGCGAAATTTTTCGAGCAACTTTCATAAGTTTCGCTATCCTTTTCTGAAAAATCAAGAAAAATAATTCAATAATACAAAAACCGACACTTACCCTTGAAACTTTGCCGTGCTGTGCTCAGAAGCACCACACCGGATTTGATGACTTTATTCAGTCAATGCGAATCATTAGTATAGCCATTCATTTCTAAAACTCTAAGAAAAGTCATACAAAAGCGGAAAAATCAAGCGGACTCTTGGAACGATGCCGTGCTGAAAGCTATCGCGGCATCACATGTGTCACGCAAGATTTTACGGCACGTTTTCAGTCCGACCGCGGGCGGAGGAGGAGAGAAGAGCGTCAGCATCCTGTCCACGGCCGCCTCCAGCTCGCCTACGCGCTCGTCCAAGTGGTGCGTCCACCGGTCCACGCGTTTTGACAGTTCGCGGAGCTGCTTGCTCTCCTGCTCCGACGCTAGAGGGCTGACGCTCGGGCCGCTGCCCCCCGGTCGCGTCAAGGTTCGCAGCGGCGTCTGATCGTCGTAGTCGTGGCGGGACCACTCGCGGGGGTGCCAGTCCGCGGTTGGGTACGCGTGGAAGCTGTGCTCGCGGTGCGCCGAGTCGTCGTCGTCCGACTCGGTGATGGTAGGCAGAACGTCGGCCTCTTCTTCGTGGGCTTCCCACCCTGGTCCGTCCACTTTAGTTTCAAGTCCCTCGAGCATCTCGAAGTCACTTCTAGGGAAGGACACATCGTCGCCGTGTACCGAGAGCCGTGGGTACATGGTCTGCAGCGCGCGCGTCTTGACTCGCAGCTTGTCCATGTTGCGGTACGTCTGCGCCGCCTTCTTCATCTTGAGATCCGCCAGCGCCGTCATCTTCTCGATCTGCTCCTTGTCGCCGCCCTCCTTCCACATC
>JAADYH010000083.1:0-41657 GCA_023338125.1 Phytopythium aichiense | reverse complement strand
GCCTTTGCGGCCGACGAGCATGGAAACCGGCCCAAGAGACGCCACCGAACGTACCCGCCGGCAATCGTGAAACGGCTTTGGAAGGGACAGCTCGTTGATCGACGGCGGCGGCGACGACGCAACCGAGCAGGACGCTATGTCCTCGAGTTCGAGGTTGAGCCACGAGGCATCAGAGAGACGACTAGCGAACGTTCGCTCAATGCGCGACGACGATGGGTTGGGATCGACCAATTTGAGCGGCTATGGCGCAGTGGCAGAGTCGTGGAAGACTCTGGTATTGGGGAAGCCGTGTAAGGATGGCCACTATCATTGGCGCGCATGGTGCGACGACAGCGGTCAAGGGTGAATAAAACTTGTGTCAGAAGACGGCGATGGGCGTGAAGATGGACAAGATGACATGGATCAAGACGGAAGGGGGAACAGACAGCGGATTCTGCAAGCGACAGGGATCTCAGCGGCGGAGATGAGGCGACGCGGGCAGCATCGGCACGTCCGGATGGCTCTGTGTCCAACAGGACGGCGAGCGACACGAGGACGGGCAACTTGAAGAACGAGAGCAGACCGTGTGGCCATGAGGCTGCGAGACTGCGCGGCGAACGGAAATGGAAGCGTGAGGCAGCTGGCGCCGGCCACGAGGGAGGCATAAAGCGGAGCAGGGGCTCTTTGAGCCACCCGCGCGGCCTGCCGGCCGGTGATGAGCCAGATGAGACCAGAGAATGACTGAGTGGCGGTGCAGTGGCGGCGAGCGGCGTGGCTGCGCTCGCTCTGCCCGCCGGAGAACGCGACTCACTCGAATATTCGACGGCGAGCACGCACGTCGACAACCGAGTACGGTCACGAAAGCGAGTTGACTGTACAACGCGAACGGAACTGTGTGGCGCGTGCGCAGACGCCGTACGACCTCGACTGTGCGACCAGTGTGGTGCAAGTGGAAGCGACTACTCGTGTCGCCTGTGTGGTGACCGGGTACGGTCACGGAGAGCGAAGCGGTGAAGCGGATTGACAGTGCGACGAGCGACAGCGGAGTCGACTCGACGGTGAGCGGAGTGTGTGCGGCGACCGGCGAGAGGGCGTCGGACGACACCAGCGGAACCTGCCGTGGCCACGTGGCCGGGGTTCAAACGAACGTTCACTCGAGTATCGCGAGCTGGCAGATCGGAGCGGTATGAGTTTTGTAAGGAAGGGCAACGCGTCCCAACCTTCGTTGTGATAGCTCAGTCGCGTTGGTCTCGGTTGCGTCTCTCGTTTGGTTCGTGGTGGACAACGGGTCCACCACTGGAAGTTCCCGATGAATCGGTACGTCTCTCCTCGCGTGTTCGGCTCGCTTACACTCCCGCACGTCCGTCTAATACTCAGCGTACCAGTCGTTCGCCGGCGCTTATCCGACTCGAAGACCTCCACAATCCCGGGCGGCAAGCCCTCGGCAGGCGTGGCTGATGGTCCGGGCGTAGGGTCCTCGCTGTCGTTCCCACTGGCCGCGCCGCTGATCGTCCGTCCGAGCAGGCGCGCCTGGCAACCTACTCGCTCTCCGTTTCGCTCTCGTCCTCGCCCTCGTCCTCAGTTCCGCCTGTGTCCCTGCCCTGGGCTTCCGCTCCTCGCGTTTGCTTGACCGAGCCGCAGGGAGGCCGAGAGAGGCAGATTCCAAAGTGTCGGCTCCGGCCGTGCGGCTAGGCGCCACGGCTGCCTCGAGTATCATTCCTCGGCGCCACAGGCAGCCACACGCGGCTCATCATCGCCTGCCAGTTGTCCGCCTTCGTTCTTCAACTCGTCCATCCCACTCGCAGTTGCCACACCAGGTGGAGCGCGATCGCCTGGCGTCGACGAGCCGCGCGTCGGCACCACCCGTCCGTCCTTTGACTTGACTGTCCTCCACGCACTCTCGTCCTTGTCCGTCGGCGTCCTACTCGCTCGCCGTGCTGCTGCCGTCGCAAGCCAGCACGTCCATCCACTCGCGTCCGTGGCTGTCCTGCCACGCTATCCAGGAGGTACCAGCCTCCTTACAGTTTGCAGAACTGTGGTGTTGGACGTGATATAAACGGTTAACGGACGAAGGGAGAGTACACGGCTGTTGCCCTGGAACTTCCTGCCGCGGTCCACGTTGGTCCGTGGCGAAACAAGTGCTGAGCTTGGCCCCAAGGACCCCCACGTGCTCGGAGACCAACCTTACAGTAGCATGGTGCGTATGGTACATGGGCCGGGTGAGTCGTGCCCGAGATGGTCACTAGCGGGCCCGAACATTCGAGATGCCGAATGTTCGAGAAGCTCTCGTTGGACAAGGGAGTTTGTTGAGCAGTTGGAAGAGTTCAGTCGACAAGCTCTAGTTCGTGGCGGCGGTCACCGTTTGCACCCGCACTCAATTCCCTTTCCAATTCCCACTAGTCCGATCAGAATCAACGTATCCACTCAACGGCCTTGAGTGGCCCTTAGACTGTTGTGCTGTGCCCTTGGATGCCTTGTGATCCTGTTTCACATTCTTACACCTCGACTTGCTTTTTGTTTGAGTTTTGAGTTTTGAGAGTTGAGCAGTTTGAGTGAGCAACTGTTTATGATATTTTGTTCCCGGGTTTGCACATGAAAATTTATGGAGCGCTCCACATTGCGCTCCACCCATCTCTTTGGTTTTGCTGTTACAACACCGTGACACTGTTTAACAAAAATCTGAAGTAGCACAGTGTACCGTTTCCTCCAGTTTTTGTGGGTGAGGCGCCAGCGTCATAAGAACCTTGGGAAGAGACCGTTGTGCGCGTGAATACGCACTGTTATTTAATATAATTCAACGGGTAATATTATTTATTAAAACAGTTGTTTGATTTATTGTAAGGTGATGCCCGATCTGTTATGTACAAATTTCAATCACCTCTTATATTTAAGGATACCCTGTTTCAGTCATTGCTCTCATTCGTGGAGCTCCGTCCGGTCACTTTGCGTTTCTGAGCGAGCAAGAGAAGGCCCGAGAAGCCCCAGCTCTCGGTCTCCGCCCCGCCTTCGACTCGACCCAAAGCGAGGCGCCATGACGCCGTTCTTCCGCGTGGCCAGCCGTCGAGGCCCCGCGCCCGGCGCGCGCGTGCTGTCGACCGCCGCGGCGCAGGCCCCGCCGACTCGTCGCCGGCTGCGGGAGCTCCCTCCACCGCTCAAGCTGGTGCGTGATCTCTCTGGATGGAGTTGAGCTTTGACGGACGGAAGCGCTCACGGAGCGGATGAGATGTGTCGATGGCTGCAGACGGACGCGGCGGCCGCGCGCATCCGCGAGCTGCTGGACAGCAAGCCCGACGCGATCGGCATTCGGCTGGGCGTGCGAACGCGTACGTCTCTGTTGTGTCCTTTTCGGTGGTGGCGACGACCTTGTCGGTGGTGGTGACGGCTCTATGTGCGACGGTAGGCGGCTGCAACGGGCTGTCGTACACCATGAACTACGCGGATAAGAAGGAGAAGATGGAGGAGGAGGTCAACGAGAAGGGTGAGGCGGCGCCGCTGCCTCTCGCGAGGAGATCAAGTGCTAAGGCATCTGTCTGCTGGATTCACTGCAGGTGTTCGCGTCTTCGTGGAGCCCAAGGCCCTGTTTCACGTCGTGGGAACGACCATGGACTTCTTGGTGAGCCCCTATCGGCGCTGCAGCAGCCAGTCTCCTCCTCGTACCAATGATCTAACAGCTTGATCACTCTCCGTCCGTCCCCCGACAGACGTCGCCCGTGTCGTCCGAGTTCGTCTTTGACAACCCGAACGCGAAGGGCAGCTGCGGCTGCGGAGAAAGCTTCAACGTCTAGCCGCTCGAGCCCCCAGCAGGCGCCTTCCCAGCCACCGCGACGCTCGCCAACACACAAGAGCTGTCAGCGGACGCCACAGTATACGCACGCGACGGCAACGACCACCAGGAGCTCGCCACACAGCAGATCACAAGCCCAGGCATGACCTTGGTCGTGACGGCGGGTCCCGCTCCGGTCCGGCTGATTCGAGGAAGGCAACCGCCTGCGAGAGCTCGGGCCGCTTCGATCCGGGAAGGAAGAAGAAGGTATTGTATGCAGCTTTCAGATGCGGAAGATCAAATGCAAAATGCAGAGCATGTTGAGACCTATCGGACCGGCATCGTCTTGTGCGGATGAATAGACTGGTCAAGCGTCTCAAGAGATCTCTACCGTGGATTTCTTAAGGTCGTGCAGCGGCTGCGGACGCGTCGCGAAGCGCTTGAACTCGTCCGGGGACAGCCGGTCGGTGTGGCTGCTCGTCTTGTACTCGGGCTTCTCGTACCCGAGCGTGAAATGCGTCGCACGCAGGTCTGCCCCACACCCAGGACAAGTCAAGTGAGTCCACAGCACCTACCCAGGCCCGAGTTATGGTGGAGACCCACCGTTCTTGACCGACGCGGCCATGATGGACGGTTTGTGGCTGCGGAACTTGTTCTCGAACGCGCTCTTGCTCTCCGACACGTACTCGGTCTCGTCGTCGTACGACATGCCTCGCGTCGGCCGCGGACCGGTGCGCCGTCGGATCTCGTCGCGCAGCGCCACCGTCTCCCGGACCGCCGCTGGATCCCATTGGGTCGCGAGGCCGGTGGTCGTGACGAACGGAGCCACCTCCCCTGTGAAACCCGACGATGTCTTGACGAGCATGTCCTTGTCCGCGGTGCTCAGCTGACCGCGGTACCTTTGGATGTCGCCCGTGGGGTCTGCGAGCTTGCTGGACGTCGCGAAGTTTCGCTTGTAGACACCCGGGTTGCCGAACTGGACATGGCACTCCTTGTTTTTGTTGCCCTCGGTCGTCGCCGCCGTCGTGGACTGCCCAACGAGCGCGCTCATGGCGCTGCTGCTCGTCTCATAGGCGACCGAGTCGTAGCCGAACACCACCGCCGCCTTCTGTTGGTCGCGGCGCTCTCCCGCCATCGCTTTCAAGGTGGAGTCGAAGCCGAGTGAAGCGCTTGCCAGTCAGTCGGACGATCCAGAGTGGAGTTGGGCCAGCTCGTCCAGGAATATCATGCGTGATCGACCCTGAAATAAGTTGTCGGGCCCAATCCCGGCCCGTCAACCACTCTGCTTCAAGGCGAGCCATCGCAAAGCCCTCCATCTTTCCCCCAAACCTCATCTGCTGGCAGCTCGTGCACAAACACTCAGGGTCTTGCGTCGCGCGAACAAGCAGCACGCAACGGGCCAACAAAAGCACGAGGTCTTCTTTGCCTCGTTTACCTCTGCAGCAGTCACGGAGCACTTGGCCGCAACGTCGAGACCCAACCAGCCCTCTTTTCATTGAAGCCTCGGAAGCCGACACTGCCGGACAATAAAGACTGGTCATCCGTGTTGGAAAGCACTGGTTGCCTCCCAACCTCGGGTAGACAGGTGACGAGAGTGGGGAGGAACCACTGCAGCTCTGAAATGCAACGTGCTATTCAAATCGAGTTCTCACGAAGCGGCTCAATCTCGACGCCGTGGATTCAACGATGGATGCGGATCTTTTGCAAAGCCCGGGTGGCGGCATTCCTGACTTCGGGAGAACCACGGGTTTCCAGATCACGAATTGCACCGATCGCTCCAGCTGCTTTGAACGCAGAGGTAACAACTCTGCTGAGGGTGGCGACGCTTCCCAGCGCGTTCGCGGCATTCTCCTTCTGCTTGTCAGTCCCCGACCGTGTGAGTGCCACCAGCGGCGCGATGCCTCCCTCTTTCGCGATCGCCACGCGATTTTCGACATCAATAGCGATGCAGCACAACGCGAACGCGGCATTCTCCTTCTGCTTGTCAGTCCCCGACCGTGTGAGTGCCACCAGCGGCGCGATGCCCCCTTCTTTCGCAATAGCCGCACGGTCATAGACATTGGAAGCGATGTTTCCCAACGCATTCGCGGCCCGTCGCTTCTGCTCGTTCGTCCCCGACCGCGTGAGCTCCACGAGAGGCGCGATGCCGCCCTCTTTCGCGATCGCCAAGCAGTTTTCATCGACATTGCAAGCGATATTTCCTAACGCGTACGCAGCCCATCGCTTCTGCTCGTCTGTCCCCGATCGTGTGAGCGTCACCAGCGGCGCAATACCTCCCTCTTTCGCGATAGCCACACGGTTCTCATCGACACTGGAAGCGATGTTTCCCAACGCGCTCGCGGCCCGTCGCTTCTGCTCGTCCGTCCCTGACCGCGTAAGAGCGACCAGTGGCGCGATACCTCCCTCTTTCGCAATCGCGACTTGGTTCTCACCGACACCGAGAGCTGTGTTTCCCAACGCGTACGCAGCCCATTGCTTTTGCTCTTCCCTCCCCGACCGTGTGAGCACCACGAGCGGCGCGATACCTCCTGCTTTCGCGATCACCACCCGGTTTTCGACATTAATAGCGATGGAGCACAACGCGAATGCGGCCCATCGCTTCTGCTCGTCCGTCCCCGACCGTGTGAGCGCTACCAGCGGCGCGATACCTCCCTCTTTCACGATCGCGACTTGGTTCTCACCGCCATAGGCAGCAATGCGAGCCAGCGCATATGCCGCCCACTGTTTCTGCGTATCAGTACCATTTCGGAGCACTTGGGCCAGCAGAGGCAGAGCACCCACGTTGCGCAGAGCGTATCTGTCTCCATGACCGGCGATGCACGCACACATGATGACTGCTTCTTCTTTCTTCACCTCGCTACCACAGTCGAGCGAAATCACCACCGATGCAAGCTCTGAAGAAGTTGGCGCTGGAATGCACTTCACAAGCTCATCAAACTTGGGCCTTGACAAGCCACCACCATCCTCTGGCGCCCATCTCAGACACTCCAACGCGTGGAGGCGCGACGAATAGACAGCGTCTGATCGAGCGATCTCCAAAAACACGCGAATGCCATCAGCTTGGTATACGGCTTTGCGTTCTTCCTTGTCGATGCATTTACGCACGAGCCACGACAGAGCACGCTGCTTCTCTTCAGGTTCGCCCGTAGCGATCAAACTCATTAAAGACGCAACCGGGCTGGTGCTGTCGGCTCGAATGGCAGTTTCTTCGCGTGGTTCTTCAGTCATGACACCCTTTATACGAGCTCCGCAATGCGCGCAGAATGCACAACCGGGGTGAAGAGCGGAAGAACATACGCGGCATACAATAGCGCTCGCGTCAGCACCGGCACTGACTTCAGTCTCCGGTTCGACCGCCGCATCGGCAGTGTTTGCGCCGCAATGTGCACAGAACACACAACCAGCGGGGATCTCAAAGAAGCATTTGTCGCACTGTGTTGGCTGTACGTCGTACTCTGCCTCTTCTTCGGCGTCAGCCAGTGCCTTGAGTTTCTCAAGCACGTCGGGAAGTAACAGACGCTCCTTGGGATTCGTAGCCGTCATCGACACCACGATTTGCCATACTTCGTCGTCCAATTCGTCTGGCTGCTCCGGGATTTCGCCGTTTTTGAGCGCTGCACGAACTTCTTCATCGTCCAAAAAACCGAACGGCGGTTCCCCAATCACTGCCTCAATCATACACATGGCGAACGAGTACACGTCGGACGCGAACGTCGGTCGTCGACGCAGACACTCGGGAGCGCGCCAGCGTAGACCCCCGGACATTTTTGGCGCATCTGTTTTCTCCTTGGAGAGTGTGGAGCAGGTCCGAACGGAGCTCAGACCAAAGTCCGCGAGTTTCGCGAGTCCATCAGCCCCGACGAGGATGTTGTTGAGCTTCAGGTCGCCGTGCACAACTCGGTTCCTGTGCACGTAGTCGAGTCCGAGCGCGGCCTGGTACAACAGTCGCCACATCTTTCGCCGATTACTCTCCGACTGCTCGAGGAACGAGCACAGATTGCCGTTGGTCGCGTCCTCGCACACCATGAAGGGCGGCGAGCTCACGTGCGACGCGCCGAACATCTTGACGACATTCGGGTGGTTCAGTCGGTGCCAAATGTTGATCTCCGACTCGATACGTTTCAGCGCTCGCCCGTCCATCTGGGCATCGTCAATCAGGAGGCACTTCACAACGACCTTGGTGCCAGCTCCCCAAACTCCGCGATGAACGGAACCGAACGACCCACACGCGAACGGTATCGGCTCGTACTGGATCTCATCAGGCTGCCACAACCACGGCGGCAGCTTGCTGATCGTAACTTTTGACGCTCGAACGATGGTCGCCATGATGAGCCGGAGGAGGCGGCTGGTCTCGTCCGACTGTTGATCCGTGCGCTTTTGGAGCTCGAACTGGAGCTCGAAGACGGCAGCCACTTGAGCCCGCGTATCCTGCAGCTCGCGCATGACAGCGGCGTCGTTCTTGGCCATCTCGGTCAGCGCTTGTGTCTGCGCTTGCTGGTCAGTCTCCCACTGCCTCTTCCAGTCCATCAACGTGGCTGTGGTGGCGAGGTTGAGCATCTGGAAGAGCGCCACGACGTCTTCCTGGATCTGGAGCAGCTCGTCTGCCATCTTGCTGTGGCGAGCGAGGCGCTTCACCAGGGACTTCTGTCTGTAAAACTGCAGGTACTTGTAGTACGCGGCCACCACGGCCACGTACTTGTCCACCGCGCCACTGGGCGGCAGCTGTCCCTGCTCCTCCATCTTCTGGAGCTCGGCACAGATGTCCTGGAGCCGAGCGTGGAGTCGCGCGCACGCTCCCTGTCCCTCCTTCATCTCGATGCAGAGTGCCAGAATCTTGGGCAGCGCATGCGCGACTGTCCCGGCACCAGGAATGAACAGGTCGAGCATGGACGCCATGGCAAACGCGTCCAATCGGGGAGAACGTCAGGACACGCGAGTTGCCAAGAAGGAGCAATGAGGAAAGCTTGCGAGGGGTGGCGGACGCGTCTGGAATTGGCAAGTGGCGACCCACCGCAGGAAGAATTTTCTTGTCTGGACCCCGCTCGAACAGCCGTGGGTGCCCTTGTGCTCCAGGTCTTCCGTGCTCCTTGATGGGTGTTACTGGCCATGTGAACGGGCCAGTCGCGCATTCACTCCATAGCTCCGTCGTCGTCGGGGAGCGAGAACGAGTGGGTACGTCTGGCTGACCTCATCCATGGGGTCAGCGTCTGTGAAGCTTTCTTGTTGCTCAAAGTCGCAAGAAACCGAAGGAAGTGCACGTCTGCACGCACAACCATTGCCATTGGGTTCAATTGGAACTGATTGCTGGATCCCACGTTTGCTGCTGCCACACCCACGAGGACTCCGAGGTGACGGGCGCGACTTCCAGCAGAGAGATGTGTGTGGCCGGTTCACAGCACATCAACCCCACAAGCGACACATGTGCCATTGCAATGTTCAGGACCAGCAAGTTAGTTGACCTTGGCCTTGCTAAAGTCCATCTCGGGGTGCTGCGCCATGAACTTGTGCAGGATGTCCTGCTTCTGCATGTCGTCGCTCGAGGGGAGTCCGAGCGCCTTCTGGCGCTGGTCGAACATCATCTTCTCCACCGTCTGGCGCGTGTCGGCGTCCAGGTCGCTCAGCTTGGAGTTCTCGGGCTGCACCTTTTGCGTGTTGATCTCCGCATCGCCCTGGATGACGGTCTTCCACCACTCCATTTGGTTCTCCTTCTGCAGGTACACGCAGACGCGGTTGCCGTCCTCCAGCGTCCAGAAGCTGTCGTCCACCTTGACGCGGTTGAACAGCGGACCGTCCACGAACGTCTCGCCGCCGCGTAGACCCACCTTGAGCCTGCTCGCCGTGATCTCGACCGCCACTTGGCGCGACTTGGTGCCAGAGGGAACTTCAAAGTTCACCTGCGCCTCCTGCAGCGTCTGCGTCCACACGTACTTGTCGGTCCGCCCGCCGTTGCCCTCGGGCGCTGCATCATCCAAACAATTCATCCGCCAGTAAGTGGTGAGTGACATTGCATGGCAGCACCGTCACGCGTCACCTACGAGGTGTGTCGTCGTCCTCAGCTGCGTCCTTGACGTCGCTGGCGCTCGCTTCGGGCTTGACCTCGGTTGGCTCTGGCACCGGTGTCTTCTGGATCTTCTCGGCCTCCTCATCCGTCACTTCCTCGAAGCGCGGCGCCTCTCCGGCCGCAGCGGCCGCCATCTTGGCCTTCTGCTCGCTCTCCTTCAGCTTCTTGAGCTTCTCCTCGGCCGCGCGCTTTTCGCGCAGCTTGCGCTGCTTGTCCTCTTCCTGACGCTTCAAGTAGCGGTCCTTCTCCGCAAGCGCCGCCTGCTTGCGTACGCTCTGCAGTACGGTGGCCTCGACCACGGCCTGGTCGGCGCCCGAGAAGAAGTCCGTCTTACGCCGCAGGAACGAGAAGACCGAGTCCAGCAGCGGCTCGATGCCTCTCTGCTGCTGCGCGATGTTCATCAGCAGTGCGTCGAAGCGCTCGTCCCCGCTCATGCTGCCGCCGGCTCTAGATGATCTGGATTGTTGGTCTGGTGGATATGGAGCAGTGGGCGGTCGGAGGAGTGCGCAGAAGCCTCGTGAAGCCGCCGCGATCGGTCCGAAGGTGTCGCTTGGGGTCGCCGCTTTGATCCGATGGTGGCATTCCAGAAGCTCCAGATCTGGTTTTACGGCGCTGATTCACAACATAACTCACTACGTTGTGTATCGACAACATAATGAGTTATGTTGCATATACACCGCAACGAACAACTTTAGAGCCGGTGCAGAAGTTCAACGTGGCGGCGGCGGTGCCGATGATGTCACTGCATCACAAGGAAGAGGCGCAACGCGTCGACGCTCGCCCGACGTGACGCATGACGGCGGACGAGTGACAAGTGACGAGTGACGCGCCTCTTTGCCGCTTCCAGCGGAGCCCTGGCCTCTCCGCCCTCCCTCCGAGCTGCCCATGTGTTTGTAGTGGACAGCTCCATGGGCAGCTTGCAATGCTGGCAGCCCCATCGTTCCACTGGTCAACAGTAGTGCTCAACGAAGGCGACGAAAGCAGCAGGAGCTGCGAACCAAGACTCATTCTTTAAAACGCGATGGGGGAGGCGGCGGCTGCTGGTGCTAGCCGCTCGCTCGGGACCCATCCGACTGTCTGTCTCTACGGGCCGAGGGAGTCGCCCGCCCGGGCCGACCGCATGCCTAGCCGAGCGTGAGGCCGATGCCGAACTTGTGGGCGTCGCCGTCGAAGTTCTTGACGTCCACGTGCGCGCTCGTGGTGAGCGAGAGGAAGGGGCGGATCTTCTGCACGAGCACGAGCGACACGTGGCCGTCCGACTCGACCTTGCCGGCGTACGTGGTAAGCGCGTCGGCGTCGTAGCGGCCGCCCACGGCCAGGTGGTTGTGGCCCGACTTGAGGTTGTAGTCGAAGAGCGCCGAGTAGACCGTGTCCTTGGACAGGTGGTGGTGGAACGAGCCCGAGAGCACGTCGAACTTCTTCTTGGTCTGCAGCGTCGACGTGAAGTCCGTGCCGCGGTAGCTCAGCGCCACGTTGTGGTCCGTGACGGCCGACTTGGCGAAGTTGAACGCGGCCTGCACGCCGACGAGCACGTTGTCGAAGCCGTAGACGGCCGACTTGCGGATGGTGCTGGCACCAAGGTCGACCTGACCGTCCACCGAGAAGTGCGGCTGCTGGTACTCCCAGCCGAGCACGCCGACGCGCTTGGCGTGCGCGTTCTTGGAGGCCGAGCCGTCCTCGACCTTGGTCGTGAGCTTGAGCCCGGGCGTGAAGAAGTTGGGCAGCTCGGCCTCGGTGACCAGCCGGCCGTGCGTGGTCACCTGCAGCTTCTTGAAGACGACGCCCGAGTCGCGGTGCGTGAAGCCCGCCGAGAGCTTGGCCAGGATGGCCTTGTTGCTCGCCATCTCGCCCTCGGTCGTGAACGACACGCCGTTGGACGCCTTGGTCTTGATCTTGAGCTTGCGCGAGTAGTCGTAGTCGTCGCGCAGCACGTTCTCGGCCGTCTTGGCCAGGTCCTTGTACAGCGCCACCATCTTCACGGAGGTCTAGAGGAGTCGGCTCGGCTTGGGGGCTTGTCGATCTTTTTCGCGAATGACTTGGGGGAAGTGAGGGGGAGAACGACCCGCGACGACGATGATTTGGCTCGGGGGAGTACTGTGGCGACTCGACTACGTGCGGGTGCGTGGAGATTCAACCAGTTGGCCAATCAGCGCGCGCCGATTGGACTGGGAGCATCTCGACCGGCAAATGGGGAATCCCAGCGGCAACCACGTGGTTCTGGCTGGTGCTGGCGGTGGAGGTCTCGGGTTTTGCAAGCTGTTTGCGCTCCTTCTCGTCAATTGCTTGAGGGCGTTGGGTCGGCTTGGCGGGTGTTGTGATACACGTACATACCTGTCAGGTCTCATGGATACGGATGGCTCAGTGCATGGCGTCTGTGGATCGCCGCCGGGAATGTCGCTCTAATCATCGAGCGCCGCCCTCTTCCGACACGCAATGTGGGCTCCCAAGTCGGTGGCGTCCTCAATGAGCGCAATGCAATGCAATGGGGACGTGTTGGAACCTCAAGTTGCAGTGGAGCAGACCGTCTGACTGGGCAACACGATGACAATCAATGGGAGGGACGGGGCGGGGCGAGATCACTTTCGTACTTTTGTATGGAGCAGGTACGGTACGACCTGTTTTTCTGCTGTCCCCCGTTTTTACGTTTTTTTGTGGCCAGGACGCATCGTATCGGCTTTGAGAGGGTTCTCACCCCTCAGTGTGTGGCACACAGCCAGGCGACAAAAGGGGGGGAAAGCGTAAAAAGTGACAAGCAGCAACGAACCATCACTCCTTTAAACTTGGAATAAGTATGGTCGGTCGGTGTGCGGCGGGCGTGCGGCCGGGTGACGCTCGGTATCCGCGGCTCACTTCGCAAGCAGAGCCGCCCCCGACACCCTCGGAACTCGCCCCCGTATCAAGCAAGACCTCACGATGGTGGCCGTGCTGTTCAAGGACTTGGCCAAGACGGCCGAGAACGTCCTGCGGGACGACTACGACTTCTCTCGCAAGCTCAAGGTCAAGAGCAAGGCGGCCAACGGCGTGTCGTTCACGACCGAGGGCCAGCTGAGCGCCAACAAGGCCATCCTGGCCAAGGTCTCGGGCGGCTTCACGCACGGCGCCAGCGGCGTCGTCTTCAAGAAGCTGCAGATCACCACGCAGGGCCGCGTGGTGACCGAGGCCGAGCTGCCCAACGTGCTCACCAAGGGCCTCACGCTCACCTTCAAGCTCGAGGACGGCTCGGTCGCCAAGAACGCCGCCGCCAAGCAGGTCGGCGTGCTCGGCGCCGAGTACAAGCAGCCCAGCTTCTCGGCCAACGCCGAGGCCGACTTCGTGACCAACACGGTCTCGTCGGCCGCCGTGCTCGCGCAGGGCGGGTTCTCCGTCGGCGGCCAGGCCGCCTTCAACGTGGACAAGTCGGCGCTCACGCAGCACAACGTTGGCGCCAGCTACACGGGCGCCGACTTCGTCACGTCGGTCGTCACCAAGAAGAACTTCGCCGCGCTGCAGGGCTCGTTCCACCACCACCTGTCGCACAACACGGTCTACGCCGCCGTGCTCGACTACGACCTCAAGTCGGCCTCCAACACGCTCGTGGTCGGCGGCCGCTACAAGGTCGACGCCGACACGACCTACATCGGCAAGGTCGACTCGAACGGCTTCCTCTCGCTCGGGTCCATCCAGAAGGTGCGTCCCTACGTCACGCTCACCACGAGCGTGCACGTGGACGCCAAGAACTTCGAGGGCGACTCGCACAAGTTCGGCCTGGGCCTCACGCTCGGCTAAGCGCCTCGGCCGCTCGCTCTCGCCGACTCGCGGCCACTCGTTCAGTCGACCATTCGAGGCCCAGCTCCTTGTCGGCCGACGGATGGTCGACCGGACCGGGAGCCGAGCCGGCGAAGGACGGGATAACAAGGAGCGGCCGCCCCGTGGACGCTCCACATGAGAAAATAGTTCTGTGGCGTTGTATCGGCCAGCCCGCCCTCTCTCTTTCTCTCTTTGCTCTTCATGCTCCATGTTTTTTTGCGCTTTTGGCGCCATTTTGTCGCCAGTGACCCGTGATCGAGCACCTTGAACCGCACCGAACGACGCGTTTGGCCAAACGCATTGCCATCCGTCGAGACGGGAGCGTCCAGTGGCGTGGCGAGTGCGTGAATCAGTCGGTGGCCAGCGTCCGTGTCCTCGGCGGCCCAAATCAGCCGAGTGTCCCATTCTGTCACTAGCCATCGGCCGATGCCTCTCGGCGTCGTCAGTGTCCAACCACAGTCCATCCAACACGGTAGCGTCATGCATGACAGTCATGTTGCGTTTACGTTATAAAAAAAACATCGCAAAGCGACAACGAAATGAGCTTATAATCGAGTACTTTCCCGATGAAAAGCGAGTAAAGGGGATATTCAAGATAAGCGAGTAAAAAAACCTTTATAAAGTGATACCAATATTAGAAACTTTAGAAATGTTGAATCTATTCTAATTTCGTGAGTGATGTTGAAGTGCCATGCAACGAGTTATTGTTGAAGTTGAGTGACTATTCTAAGATCGAATACAAAGATCAGATCATTCGTGGGGGAGGGTGCTGTCGGAGACAGTGTTATATATATAGGGACGCTGGTCGGAGGTGGTGGGTGATACTGGTCAGAGGTGGTGGTTGGAGAGAGCAGCGGTCCATAAAACAATCCACCTCGACGCAAGCAAGCTCCTAGTTCCAGTGGCAGCATCATGGTGACATGTAAGTACTCAGTGATATCAGCGGAGTCAACGCCATGGGTGGCCGACTGAAATCTATTGTCACGACGTTGTAGTTGCAGCTGCTGACGATCGCAGTGCTCCAATGAGTCCCCTCTCGCTATCATCCACGCCTGAACCTCTCACTTGTCGTGATGAGCGAGTCACTGCTTTTGATTCTGCTTTCATGCTGGCGTCAGCAGCTGCGACGACAGCAGATGTGGACGGTACATCACTGATTCCTGCTGGCTCAGGTGTGGCTCTTGAACAACCAGTCAGAGCGCATCCAGCGTGTGACGATGACGTGGTATCATCATATCCAATTGGATCATCGCTGGTTGTCACGTCGCTGGCTGCCACGTCGCGTCAATATGTTGACGCTGGCGTGAACTCAGCTGTTCGGCCTTTTCCATTCTGCGAGGGCATGCCTTCACGACCTGCGCATGCACTTTGCACTGATCAGTTGACGGTGAGACGACGAGATGGTGTTGACGTGGGTCCAGATGTCCAATCATTGTGCGAGGGTGTGCCGGCTGTACCTGTGTCGGCTCTTTGTGTTGACGCCCTGCGTGTCCTCCCTGAGAGCGAATCCGATTCGATGGTCGTGGACGAGTCAGATGATTCTCTCGTGTTCGAGCCGATCAAGTCAAGGCGAACACGGGAGCGGCGCGTCTTTGTGCGGTTCGGCGAGTATCCGTCGAAAAGGGACGCGAAGATCGCTCTCCAGCGCTCTGACCACGCGGTCTATACATTCAGTCACAACTATGGGAAGAAAGCTCGAGGAACAAGTGTGTACACCTGTGCTTCGCACCATGACTGTGCCAGAGCTGCGCGGTTTTCGCCGATTTGTGACGGATCTGGTCGGTTCGCGCTGGACTTTTCTGGGGCGCACTGTGGCGACGACACGAACAAGAAAAGGCGCGGAGTTCCCGAACAATTCAAAGACGATGTTGATCGATATGTCAAAGGCGGTGCTGGACCGCGCAAGTGTGTGCGATTGCTCGTTGAGCAACATCGTGGCGACGAGGATGCAGTCAACGTGATCGTGGGACTACCGAACTCTGTACGCAACCGAAAAGCGTATCTTCAGACTGCGAATGAGATGGGATGGGAAATGCGCACGTTTGCTCATGTTATGGAGTGGGCCGAGCCGCATCTTTGCACTGATTCGGCAACATTTCACAGTGGAGAGCAGTTTCATGCTGAGACAGATCGGATCGTGTTTGACGCTACACTATTCGCGTACAAGACGCAGATGCTTGTGCTTGCTGTCTTCGAGCACTCCTTTGTCGAGGAAGGACGGTCTCGACAATCTTTTGGACTGATTATGTCCAACCGAGATGTGTTTCGCAATGTTCTTCGGGCGGTCGCAGACCAAGACATTGATGGTGTGATTGGCGCAACTGACGGCACTTACAAACTTCACTTCGGTACGATCATGTCTTTGCCCAAATCATGTGAGATGTGTTACTCATATCTTTGCCGTGACGATCTATTATGTTCAGGAGGATGGACTCTGGTGCCGTTCGGTTCGTACACGACCCATTACACACGCAACAAGTATGTGAAAACGTTTGTGCCGTGGGCGTACATGTTCGTGCGCACCGAGCATCGCTTTGCGTACGAAACGCTGTTTAAAACAGTGGTCTCGCGCGCCCATGACTTCTTCGGCGTGACTGTGAACCTGGCATTCGGAAGCCAGGACCATGCAGCGTACATCGCTTCCGCATTCGAATCTGTATGGCCTGCCATATCGACTGTCAACTGTTACGCTCACCTCGTGAGGAAGGCGGCGGACGCGACGAACAAGAAACGACTGAAGGTGCCTGCTTTCTATGAGACCAACGTGCAGATCAACATTCGTCAGTTGCACAGTGCCAGGAGCGGCGCTCAGTTCAAAGCTCTGGCGTCACTGATACTCGCGTACTGGAGAAAGCAAGGCGAACATGAGTACGCTCTGTGGTTCGAGTCGACATACCTATCAGGACGTTGGTCGAAGTGGTATATCACGGCAGCTGTACCTGGAATCACGCCGTCACAGAATGCGCTCGAGTCGCACCACAAATCCATCAAGACCGTCTGCGCAGACTCGCTGTATGCGAGCACAGCGTTTGTGCTCAATGCGACCGTCCCAGCCATCCTCACGAACATCGCAATCAGTGGCGCACACAAAAACCTAGGTCACTACTGCGCAGGTATGTGGCGAGGTGGTCTCGTCCAGAAATCGATCTAATGCGTCGTGTTGTGAATGCTCAGGGCCAATACCCAGTGGCAGTTGCGATCATGCTTCTGTTTTGTCGCGACCTGAAAACTATCACGCAGCGTACAGGACATGTCGAACCAGGCGTGTCATCTCGTCTCTCATCTTCAATTCGTGGGAGTACTCGGTGAGCTCGCGGAAGACCAAGAACGTGGCAGTTGATGCTACACGCAGTCGACGGTAGGTGAACCTAACACGGCCTTTGCTGTGCTTGGTATCTCGTGCTGATCGTATGCAAATGTGAGCGACAGATACATCGAGTCCAAAGCCGGAAGGCTGCAACGCGACAGCAAAGTGACAGACATACCGTTGTATTACCTGTCGCTTCACGAAGTCGAGTTGCTTCCAGATCACGCCAAGGTGAAGCACAAACTCAACATCACAACGCGCGTTGACATCGAAGAGGTGAGTGTGGTGCAATCGTCGGGTCAATAGGTCTGCGCACGCTGAACCGATACTCAATGCCTGATAGATCAAGATGGTGCGACGCCGATACCGATGTGATTGTCAAGGGTTCTGGTCCAACGGATGGGTTTGCGCACACGTGCTCGCAGCAATGTACGTGCTGAAGGAAATCGAGCTGTCTGTGGTTCTTCAACACATCCCAGTTACGAAGGTCAGCGGCGGTCAGCGAAAGTCAAGAGGCGCATTATCTCGCGACGAAAGCCCTGCTGCTGCTTTCTCCAAGGAGAGCCTGATGAGGAAGCTCCCTCAATCCCCGTACTACGTGATGCAGTGGAACATTGTCGTCCCGTTCGATGTCCACGACTCAGACACAGGCGAAACACTGCGCAGCAACATTCTAGGACGCGTGACGGGAGTCGTCGATCCCACCGAGTCACATGGAGTTATGAAGTGGTGCGTCACTTTCACTGACGGAGACGAGCGCAAGTTCGAGTGCGAGGAGCTCGTGGACTATCTCATTGAGTCGAAAATGCGCGGTCTATCAATGACGGGGTAACGCGACCACGTGTTCTCACATCTTCAGCTTTGTCAGCATCGTCGGCTCTCAACACGAACATTCATTTCACACCTGCTCGCTTTACTCGCTTTCACGACGTCCCGATCCTTTACTCGAGTTTCCTGAATGTCTTACTCGAATTCAAGCTTCACCCGACTGACTGCTTGACGCTGTTGAGCGGTACCAGTTGTGTGCACTGAACGTTGGGCAAGTCGTCGACGATACAAACACGTCGAGTGGAGGACACGACGTGTCAATCTGTCACTGACGAGTGGTGTGGGCGGCATCGGTGCCTCGAGAGGTGTTGTGTCGATGATGACCAGCGGATTGGCTTCCTGGCCCGATGAAAACAACGCCATGACGGTGGACAGTGGTGTCGCTGTGTCCGGCTCGTCAGTAACCTCATCGTTCGTCTCCGGCGGCAAGCGGCGAGTGGGCCCTTTGGATGTTGGTAATGGGGCGATCGCCGACTCATGCTGTTGTCGTACGAGAGCGAAATTGCGGTGCGAGCTCTGACAAATTGGCGGCGCTGGTATCGAAGCGTCTGAGTGCCTGGAGCGGCACTGGCCAGACGAAGGGGGCACGGAACTGATTCAACCGATTTGAATGTCGACGCGAGCGGTGACTTCGTCAGTGCAATGATGCAGTCGGGGAACGTCGACGGTGGGAATCACATACATCACAGAGTTCGAGGCCTCAACTGCTGACTGAAATGAGTCACTGTTGACACTCTTGCACTTCAGAGTTCTGGATATCAATATCCAGAACTTCACTTGGCGAAGTCGGTCATTTGAAGTGATACATCCAGAACGATCCAGAAGTATCGCCTTGCCATAGTGGAACCACGTTCATGATAAAAACCGTCTGGTGTCCTCTGGAGTTTCGAGAGCCTTCTGAGATCGCCCGCACCCACATTCGCACCGCACCGTAACCCGCGAAACGACTTGGAGAATGTATGCCAATCTGCACGCCGAAACGTTGCAGTTGCGACGGTGGCCGAAAAGAACATCCTCCGGCATACATCTCCCGAGTGTATTTGCCCCCTGGAAGGCGCTGTCGTTTCCCCTTCGTCCGCCCGCCGCCGCCAGAGTTTCTTTGCCCTGAAGGCCCCCCCTGTCCACGTCTCCACGTCTCCGCGTCTCCCGCCAGCGTCACGATGCCGCCGTCGGTGCTCGTGCCGTCATCCCCGACCGAAACCCGCGCGGCTGGCGGACGGAGGAAGCGCGCGCGCAAGGAGCACGACGAGGCGGAGCGGCCGGCGAAGCGGTCGACGCGCAGCACGCCTGAGGAGCCCACACCCGAGGCGGAGCAGACCAAGGAGCAGACCGAGGAGCAGACTGAGGAGCAGACTGAGGAGCCACAGGCGAGCAAGCATGAGACGAGCCCGTCTGACGTGGCGGCGGTCGCCGAGCTGCGGCGGCCCCGCGTGACGCGCGCGCGCGGCAGCGTTTTGCCCGAGTTCGTGGTGCCGAACCACTGTGAGGAAGAGGAAGAGGAAGAAGAGGAGAAAGAAGTCCACCGGCCCGTGACGCGCGCCAGCAGCAAGAAGCAGAAGGAGGAGCAGCAGCAGGAGCTGGCCGACAAGAAGCGCGGCATCGTGCGGTCGACGCGCCGCCGAGGAAGAGACGCCGCCGAGGCCGTCAACCGCGAGCTGTTCCGGCTGCCGACGCTGGCGGACCTCACGCGCGTGACGCGCAGCAGCAGCCGCAAGAAGCCGCCGCGCCCGGCCCCGGCCGCGCACCCGGCGGGCGTGGCCTGCGGCTGCGACAGCGGAGAGGAGACGGAGCGCGAGGAAGACGTGCCGGACGCGTCGACCCCGGAGCCCGCCGTCGTGCGCGAGGTGCGCGTCGAGACGGTCGTCAGCGCCGTGTTCGAGTGCTCGGACGCGTGTCTGTGCGGAGACGGAGACGGCCCGGACGAGAGCTGCGACGAGCGGTGCGCTGCGTATTCCCCCCTGCCGTTCCCCGGGTTCTCCCCGCCGCTCTGCGCGGACGGGGACGACTTCGCCCTGGGCTTGTGCTTCGCCGCGCCGTGATCTCACGCGCGCTCTCCTGTGTCTATGTGTAACCAAATGGAACCCCCGCACCCTGTTGATACCGCACGCAGGCGCCGTCCACCTCCAGCCTCCAAAAGCAGCAGCAGCAGCAACAACAGCACGCGACAGCTTCGCCCCAGGACCCACAAGGCGCGCTGAAGGCGGCCACAACCAAGAACGCCACCCCCTAGACTCGCCTGCTATCGACAACACGGACCGCCGACGCCCCGAGCGCGGCCAGGCTTCGCATATGCTTCGCTCCACCTGGTCTCCTGCCCCTCCATTCCTCTCGGCGCGCGCCGCAAGACTGCTGACGCGGAGCTCACTCATGCATGGTACGCGCATTCGTGTTGTGTGCAAGGCGTTACGACATGGCCCACGGAGCCTACGACTTTGCGCTCGGCGCCGCTTTCCGCGGGAGGTCCTCGAACGAGAGCGAGCCGTTCTTGAGGCCCTCGATCTCGTCCTTGGTCAGGAACCGGCCACCCGGCCCGCGCGGCCGCCGCATCGCGTGCTTGTGCCGCGAGTCGTGCAGGTACGCCTTGCGCTGGCGCGCGTTGCCCAGCTTGGCCTCGAGCTTGGCGCGCTGCTGCCGACGGATCATGATGCGGTGGTACTGCTTGGCATTCACGTACACGGGCTCCTCCTCCACCGCCTCGCCGCCCGTCGCGCCAGCCGCGCCCGCTGCGCGCGGGAACATGGCGTTGCCGAATTGCTGCTGGGTCGTGATCGAGGTAAGTGTCGGCCGAGGGCATGTGCGACGGAGAGGGAGGAGGGAGGACGCACCATGAAGGGCGGCATCATCATGGCGCCGGCGCT
Organism: Phytopythium aichiense; assembly: GCA_023338125.1. Lineage (NCBI taxonomy): Eukaryota > Oomycota > Peronosporomycetes > Pythiales > Pythiaceae > Phytopythium > Phytopythium aichiense. The sequence goes on along the minus strand of JAADYH010000083.1, from coordinate 21,075 downwards.
GTACATTGCCCGCAGCTGGTCGTTGTTGGTCTGTTGCTGGGGGAGGAGCAGATACACGCAAGGTGCACGCATTAGCCAGAGAAACAGGGAGGGCCTCCGCGTCGGAAGCGGACGCTTTACCATCTGCACATGGCGGAAGCGAGACCACCGGGAGGCGTCATCAGGGCATCGTTAGCGTGCGGCAGCGCGTAGAGACAGACAGACAGACAGACAGACAAACAGGCACGTACGAGCTGCTGGAGGTACTGCTGCTGCTGCTGCTGGAAGAGCGCGAGCTGCGCCTGCAGCTCCGCGGACCCGGGGGCCGCCGCCTGCTCGCCGTTCGCGCTGCTCGCCGCGTCCATCTTCGGAGTCTCTCGGGAGTTCTACGCGCCTGTTCACGAGCGACCCACCACCGCGCTTGAGGTCAGCCAACACGCAGCGTCCTGGCAGTTGACACACGCAGGCTGTGGCCATGCAGGCAGGCGCTCACCTTGGAGAGCGATGCGGGCGGCGTTTTGCGCGGGGTGAAGCTTGGGCGTCTGAATGACTTCTCACGACGCAGTTGCCGCCTTTTTCAAACCTTCTGCGCGATATGATTGGTGATAACAACGCATGAAGAGGTATATCCACCAATGGTATGAGAGAATTATACTGAGGTTTAATCATGCGGCGGATTTCAAAACACACGTAAAACCTCGATGCACGTGGTACACACGATATTTATGGATTTCGGTAGTCGCGCGAAACGGACCGCCTGCACCCCAAAGGACGCGGACCAGCTTTGGAGCATTGACCGACCGCCTCCACTGCGTCTCCACTCCTCCTGACGCTGCAAGGCGAGTGGAGTGACAACGATGAAGGGCAGGAGCTCCTCGACGGTGCGCGTGCTCGACCGCGACGCTCTGGTACGCCCTACGCTGCCCACGATCGCCTGGAAGGCATCCACCTGACCTGCAAGTGCTTGACATCCACTCCACACAGAGGACGCTCTCGAGCGAGAGCAACTCGAGCAAATACGCAATCGACGCGCACAACCGAGGCGTGGAGGAGATCGGGGACCTGTCAGAGGTGGGGTAGTCTAGCTACGGAGGAGTAACCAACCGATCATTAGTGCGTTGATCTCCTCTTACGCTTTCTTCCGGTGTCGAGGCAGCTGCCGAAGCTATGCTCGCTGGACGTGTCGTTCAACCGCCTGAGCTCGCTGCAGAACCTGCATACGGCCAAGGAGCTGCGCGAGCTCAAGATCTACAACAACAAGCTGACCTCGACGCTCGGGTTGAAAGCGTACGACAGAACAGATAGAAGCGGTGACACCATTCGCGTCCCAACGCTACTGAGCTCACGAGTGTTTTGCTGTACCAGCAACGCCAACCTGGAGGGCCTGTTGCTTCATGAGAACCAGATCGACTGCCTCTCGTCCGACTTCCTCGGACTTGGCCGGCTCAAGACGCTCTGGCTCAACGGCAACCGACTCACGAGCGTCGCCAACCTGACCAACTGTCGCCTGCTCGTCCACCTCGACCTGGCGCGCAACCAGCTCACAGGCACAGCGTCAGAGGTTGGTCACTCTCTTCACGGTGTCCTGAAATGTGTATGGTATCTTCCAGCTGAATCTCGTGGCTCCTCCTAGGGTCTCGAGTCGCTCACGAGCCTCGAGTACCTCAACCTCTCCGGTAACCAACTCACGTCGATTGGGAACCTGTCGACACTCACCAAGCTCGAAGAGCTCGTGCTCTCCAACAACGAACTCAAGACCCTGGGTGGACGTCTACCTGGACAGCTCACAGTACTTGCTCTAGTCTTCTTGTCGAGCCTGAACTGTTGACGTCTGCATCCTGATCACTGTTCGTGTCGTCGCAGGTGCTTCGAGTGAACGGGAACCAGATCACGGACTTGACAACTCTGTCGGGGTCGCTTCAAGCACTCAGTGAGCTGTATGTGCACGACAACAATGTTCGCGACATCGCACCACTCGTGACGCGCTGTCCGCGGCTCGAGTCGCTCGACGTCCGCTCCAACGGCATCCCAAAGCTGGACTGCGTGCTCCGCCTTGGCGGGTGCGAGGAGCTTCAAGACTTGTGGATCCAAGGCAACCCATGCTGCCAGTCTGGCAGGTGAGCAAATCCTAACGACATCGCTCCTCTTCCCTTTCGTATTCTTGCTAACGTCGAGCGCATGCAGCTACCTGCTCGAGCTCGTGACGGCGCTCCCAAACCTGAAGACACTCGATAGCATGAGCGACATCCAGCTCCAGCAGCTGACAGACAAGCTGCGCAGTGGCGCCATCACCCAAGATGCAGCTCTGGCGATGAGTTCATCGAGACCCTCGACACCGTCGTCGTACCGTCCACTGACGCCACTCTCTCGTCCGGGGAGCAGCGGTGGCATCAAGAGCAGGCCGATGACACCGACCGCTATGCGTCCAGGCACCCCCGAAGCTCCAGCTCCCGTGTTCCATCAGCCGTCCGCACGAATGGGCAAGTCAATTTTCGATCACTTCAGGCAAGAGCGACAACAATGCTCACTCATGTGTTCGATACGGCACTGCAGGCGCGTTGCAGAAGCTGCCGGATCCGCTGGAGATCGCGAGAAAGCACGACGACGTGAGCAATCGACTGCGTGAGATGAAGACAATGCTCCAACGCGTCGGGACCCCTGACAACGACACGGGCAGAGCTGACAGTGACATCAACAACGGGCGGCAGAAACAAAGGGAGAGGCGTGCGTCCAATTCATCAGCTAGTGGTGGAGAAGCGAAGCGAGAGAATCGAGGGGACCTATCGGCATCGACAAGTGACGAACCGAAGAGATCACGAGGGCCTGAGACTGACATGGTGATAGCCGCACGAGACATTCACGACCAAGAGAAGACTGATGTGGACGCGACGGAGGGTCAGCCGAAGAGCAAAAGCAACACAGGAGAGGTTGAGAGCGAACCGAGCAGCTGCCAGCGGTCGACAAAGAAGTACTCCAGTCAGCGTCCAGCTCGATCTGTCGGTGTTGACGCGGGCACCGACCCCATGGACTCATACACACCTTCGGTGTTTCGTCCAGGGACATCCCATGGCGATCTCCCGTTGCCACTGACCGCGAAAAGCCACCATGAGATGGAAACCCAAACTGCGCCACCTCCTGCCGCTCCCATAGCAGCTCTGACTGGCGAAGACAAGCCGTCAATTGTCGACGGCGGCGATGTGCCGTGGGAGCCAGAGTTTGACGGTCTGGTGCTGGAGAAGGAGATGAAGTCGTTCCTGCTGCAGCAAGCGAAACTGGGAGACCAAGAGGACGGTGGTGACACTAACGGCGGCGGAGGTGGGATTGGTGACAACCAAGCTGACGCAGAGAGCACGCAAGCGACCGAGTCGCCGCGCTTGGAAACCGTCAAGAGCGCAGAGCTGCGCCACCCTCCCACAGCGCGCTCTCGCCAAGGCTACCGCACATTCCGCATGCCGAGCCGACCGATCAGCCCGAACATCGCCAGTTGATCGTGAAGGGAGGCGACCAACACTGAATGTGCATACCATACATGCAGTAACCACTTGCTCTGCGTAGCTTCTCTCCATTCATCAGGCTCAAGCCTAGAGATCTATCAGGAGACACTTGGCAGCTGGTGACTGGCCCGGACAATCAGCTCCACGTGTCTGCGCTCAGCCATCCACGCATGACACAGCAAGTGGCACCACTCGTGTTAGACATGTAGAGACCGCACTCAAAGGTCCAGTCGCTCGGCTCACCTGAGGCTCTGCTCCACGGACGTGAGCTTGTCCGCCAGCCGCGCCAGTCGCGCCTTGGCCGTCGCGTCTGGTAGATTAGCATCAATGCCTATCAATCCTCCAGCCCCAACGATGTGCACCACCCTCATCGCCGTCGTACGGAAGCGGTTGAGGCAGTCGACGATCTCAAGCAGCTGCAGTTGCACGCTCTCGGTGCGCTCGCGTGTCGCCCAGTCCTCGGCCACTAGCGCCGCACGCACCGACCTGGTCTCACACACAGACAGTGCATTCGGACAGTTAGTGTTGCGTCCCTAGCGATGCTCGTCGACGTCCGACGCGGAGGCGAACGCACGCGGCCTCCATGTTCGCTGGCCGCTGCTTGGTGAATGCGTCCGCGGCTTTTCAAGATCGCGGGTCATGACGCGCTTCGATTGGTCAAAAACAGGTTAGCAATCACCCGCTTGCGCGCCTCTGATTGGTCCTATCAAACACTGTAAGCGGCCCTATCCTTACCGGTCCATTTTGACGCATCCCCAACATTCACATCAGCGGAACACCACCTCACACATCACCTTGACCGAATGACAAGCTTTGCTCCCTTCTGTCGGTCGTCCATTCCTGCGGCCTCCCGTGCTTGCTTACGGCGCTACAGAAGTCTCCCCGTGCTCCCGGCTCGGCCCAAGCTCTTCCTCGGCCATTCTGCTACTTCCTCCGGCCTCTGCACGCGCCACGATGGTCATGGCTCGCCTTCCGCTGCGCTCGACGGCCGTCCACTCGGCCGCCTTCTCCACCTCCGCGGCGTTCGACCGCGAGACGTACGGGCTCTTCATCGACGGCAAGCGCGTGCCATCCCTGGCGGGGCCCGACGCGCGGCTGGCGGTCGAGAACCCAGCGACGACCGAGACGCTCGCGTGGATCGCCAGCGCGACGCCCGAGGACGTGGCGCGCGCCGTCGAGAGCGGCCAGCGCGCCTTCAAGAGCGGCGCGTGGGCCCAGGCGTCCACGGCGCACCGCGCCACCGTGCTCAACGCCATTGCGGCCGCGCTGCGCGCTCGCATCCCCGAGTTCGCAGAGAAGGAGAGTCTTCAGACCGGCCGCCCCATCCGCGAGATGCGCGCGCAGCTCTCTCGCATCCCTGGTACGACCTCCTCCTGCGCGGTGAGTCAGTCTTGCTTTGTGGCTGACGCTCGTCGGATCCGGTGAGCAGAGTGGTTCGAGTACTTCGCGGCGCTGTGCCGCACGGCCGAGGGGTCCGTGCCGCCCTTCTCCGGCTCGTACGTCAACTACGTGCAGCGCGTGCCGCTCGGCACCGTCGGCCTGGTACGTCTCCCTCGCATCACTTCTCTCTTCCCCCTTCTTCTCTCACTGATCGTGTCGCTGCACTTGGATCGATAGATCACGCCGTGGAACCACCCGCTGCTGATCGCCGTCAAGAAGATCGCGCCGGCGCTCGCGGCTGGCAACTCGGTCGTCGTCAAGCCCTCCGAGTTGGCGCCGCTGACGGTCGTGGAGCTCGCCGAGCTCGCGCATGACGCGGGCCTGCCCGCTGGCGTGCTCAACTGCGTCCCGGGACTCGGCGCCATTGCTGGAGAGGCGCTGGCGACCCACCCGAGCGTCAAGAAGATCGACTTCACGGGCGGCACCGCGACCGGCAAGCGCGTGGCCGCCGCAGCAGGCGGCAACCTCGCCAGCTCCACCATGGAGCTCGGCGGCAAAGCGCCGCTCGTCGTGTTCGACGACGTCAACGTCGACGAAGTGGTGGACGGTGCGGCCTTCGCGTGCTTCATCGCCAGCGGCCAGACGTGCGTTACCGGCGCGCGCATCATTGCGCACGAGTCGATCGTGGACGAGCTCGCCGACAAGCTTGTGGCTAAGGTGCAGTCCATCCGGCTGGGCGACCCCATGAACGACAAGACGCAGATGGGCTCCATCATCTCCAAGCACCACTTGGAGCGCATCCACGGCATGGTCGAGCGCGCGCGCGCCGCTGGCGCCACGATCCGCTGCGGTGGCCGGCGCGCTCCTGACCTCGAAGGGTATTTCTACGAGCCCACGGTCATCACGAACGTGACGCCCGACATGGAGATCGTCCAGCAAGAGGTCTTCGGGCCCGTCGTGGTCGTATACTCGTTCAAGGTGCGTCCGCTTGCGCCTCGAAGGCAATGAAGAGGTCACGCACTCACCTTTGGAATGCTGTCGACGCGAAACAGGACGAGGAAGAGGCCGTGGCGCTCGCAAATGACTCGCCCTTCGGGCTCGGAGCTGCCGTATGGACGACCAACATCAAGCGCGCACACCGCGTGGCGCACAACCTGGACGCAGGGATCATCTGGCTCAACGATCACCACCGGAACGACCCGTCGAGTCCCTGGGGTGGCACCAAGGACAGCGGCATGGGGTGAGGAACTGCGCAGGCGGTTATCAGGTTCCTGCGATCGTCGACTCATGCCTTGTTCGCGTGTTGACAGGCGCGAGAATGGACTGGACGCGTACCGCGCGTACACGCAGGCCAAGAGTGTGATTGTCGGCTACGGAGACGAGAAGTTCGACTGGTTTGTCGACCGCAAGGTGCGCTACGGCTGATACGACAGCGCTGCAGCTGGTAGGCGACCGCGTGCCTTCTACCAACCTATGCCCTCGAATAGACCCCGCATATGCGCGTCACAGTTTGCCCTCGTAGCCCAGGTACAAGGCGGTCGAGAAGTCCACCATGGCGTCCTGCAAGCGCTTCTGTTGGGCGATGATCTTGCCGCGCGCGAGGTAATACTCCTTGCGCGACGGCAGTTCTTCGATCGCGCGCTTGAAGTTGTGCTCGGCCTCTGGCATGTTTCCGCGCATGGCAAGCGTGACGGCTTTGTTGGCGAACGCATAGCTGCAGCTCGGCAAGGCAGTGATGGCTGCGTCGAACGCAGCCAGTGCGTCGTCGAGCTGGTGCTGGCAGAGGTAGGCAATACCGAGGTTGAGGTGCGCGACGCCTGCGCTCGGGTCGATGGTGAGCGCGCGCTTGAGCGCTGTGATTGCGTCGGCATAGTTGTTCTCGATAATGTTGAGCGTCCCGAGGCTGACGAACGCCGGGACGGACAGCACGTCAAAGTAGATGGCGTCGTTGTAGTTGAGCCGCGCCTCGTCAAAGCGTCCAAGCCGCTCGAGCAGAATGCCACGGTTCGTCATGTACAGCGACAAAATCTGCTTGTGCGACCCGTTGACGATGATCTCGGACGCTGATAGCGGTGGCGAGGACGCTGCGGACGCCTCGGAGTCGCTCATCTTCTTCATCAGTTGATCCATCGACACCACGACCGTTGCTGCAGGCGTACTCGCCGTCTCGCGCGTCTCCGACGATTGCTGTTTGTCGCGCTGCTTGTTTCCGCTCGAGTTGTTTCTTCCCGCTCGGCGCGGGGATTGTTTGCTACCATTGCCATTCGAGTTCTTACCGTTGTCTAAGCCCGTGCCGCCGCGACTGATGCGCACAGTCTTGCGCTCGAGGGCGTTCCGGTGGATTGTGGTGCTCGAGAACGCGAAAAAGATGTTCTCGAGACTCGATGACGACGCAATGCACGCGCGGATGGCATCATTCATGCAGCCCACGGCGTCTTCGAGTCGCCCCGGCATCTGGAACAGTGCGAGCGCCTTGCCTTCGAGGCTTGCGTGGTGCAGCGGCTGCGCGATTCGGATGGCGTCGCACTGCGAAACTGCACGCTCCAGCTCGCCAAGCTTGCGGAGGCAGTTCGCAATGTTGAGTCTCAGGTCCAGACTCGACGGGTGGATGCGCGCCGCACGCAGATAGAAGCGCAGCGCCATCTTGAGGCAGTTCGCGTGCTTGACCTTGTCGATCCGGGCTGCATCGCTTGCACTGCCCAGATTGAAGTACGCGTTGCCACTGTCTGCGAAAGTATCGCGGCTGAGCCGTCCGTAGGTCGCGAACGACTTGGCCGCCATCTCGTACCGCCCAAGTTGCAGCAGCACGAAGCCTAGACCGCCGTGAAGCTGGTCGTCATCCGGAGCGCTTTCACGTACTTCATTGAAGTCCGCCAACGCGCCAGTGTAGTCACCAAGCTGACAGCGCGTCATGGCGCGGTTCCTGTGCGCGTCAATGTGTCGTCCACGACCCCAAAGCGCGATACACCGGTCATATGACTTCTCAGCTTGCTTCCACAGCGACAGCTTCTGGTACGCGACGCCCCGGTTGAAGAGTGCGAGCGCCAACTGCGGGTCACACTTGGCAGCCAGATCAAAATCCGAAATCGCCGACGCGAACGCGCTGAATTGACACTTGAGCACCCCAAGGTTCAAGTGCGCGCGCGAGCATTGTGGGTTCCGCTCGATAGCACTCGCAAAGTCACGGAACGCTCGGTCAAAGTCATCGCCCAAGGCAAACAACTCGGCGCGGTCGATGTACGGCTCGGCCATGGTCGGCTCGAGACGAATGCACTTGGTCAAGTCAGCCAGGCTGCCAGCGAAGAACTGCTTCATCATCTTGCGCACCAACGGCTCGTCGTTCATGGCTTCGGCACCCAAAGCCGCCTCGACGTCGATCGCCGTGGTGCGGGGATCAAAGAACGGCGACGACCGGTACTGCTGTCGCTGCGAAGATGGAGACACCATGGACACGCCACTCTTCTTGGCCGCTTCATTCTTCTTCTCGAAGTTCAACTGGAAGGCGCGCCGCCACCGCAAGTACAGCTGCAGCTGAACGATGCCGCGCTCGTAGTACACACGCCCCTCCTTCGGAGCGAGGAACAGCGCCTTGTCATACTCCGCCATGGCTTGTGTGAACTGTTGCGTTGACACGAGAAGCTGTGCGCGCCGCACATACCCCTTGAAGCTGCCAGGATCGGCGCTGATGACCTTTTCGCTCACGCGCAGCGAGTTCTCCGTGTCTCCCATTGAATGCAGCGACTCGGAAAGCAGCACAAGATTGTCGCTCGTCGGGTTGATGGCTGCCGCGCGCTGGAATTCGTAGACAGCCTCCTTGAATCGCGAGAGGATCTTGTACGCGCGTCCGCACAGCACATGAGCCGTCTTGCTCGCTGCTGCTTCTCTCGCCTCGTCGGCTGTTATCGACAGGTTGGTCGCCCCGCCTTGGTCCATAAACAGAATGAAGCTGTATAGCGCGGGCCGGGGAAGCTGGAGCAACAACAGCAACCGACCACGCAGCAGTTGAGCCCACCGATCATTCGGCTGAGCGATTGTGAGACGCCCGTAGTCACGAAGCGCTGCGTTCAGATTCCCCTGTCGGGTGTACGCCTCCGCTCGCAAGTAGAGTGCGCGCGCAAGGCACGAGTCGTTCGTGAGCGCGCTACTGCACGCTTTGATGCACTCGTCGCTGTCGTGGTAGTGGTTGAGGTAGATGAGCGCGATCTGCAGCCAGACCTCATACAACGTCGGATCCGTTGCGACGGCAGCCTTGAAGTCTTGAAGCGCACTGTTGAACTTGAGTTCTCGCAGGTGAAGTGCGCCTCGCACCGTGTAAGCGCCTGCGATCGTCGGGTCCAGCGCGACGCACCGCGTCAAGTGCTGCATGTTGGACCGCAACGCGACTGGGTCAGATGCTCCACCTATCGTATCGTCCTTAACGAGCAGCGTGGCAAACGCGCCGCGGTAAAAGTGCGCGACGGGGTAGTGATACTCCATCACAACGGCGTGGTCAAAGTCCTCGAGCGCGCGAGCTTTGTCGTTGTAAAGCACGTAGAGCCGCCCCCGCTGTGCGTGAATCGCTGCAATAAGCAGCTCGCGATCCAGCGAGGACGAACGTGCACCGTTTGGACCGGAAGGTGAGCCCGCAATAGTCGTGGGGATAGCTGTCGGCATTTTGCCCCCGTGCTGGAAGAACGACCCGCGGTGATCGTGAGCGAGGATCTGCAGTAGTTGGGTGAAGTTCTGGATCACCTGCCGCAACACGCTCTTGTCGCCCGAAAACTCGAGCAGACGGATCGCGAGGTCACCGATGGTCTCGACGACCTCAACCATGGTGCAGCCCTTCCGAAGCGCATTCACGTAGTCTTGCACGATGGCCGCGAGCAGCTCGGCGTACTTCATGTGCTCCCAGTGGAACATGAGGCTTTGCTCGTCTCCTTCGACCGCGCGAATGCGGATCGTCGCGCGGTCATAATATGCTCGCCAGCAGCTTGAGTCGAGTGAGAGTACGGTCGTCAGGTCTTGCAGCGACTGACCGATCATGCGGCGACGGTGGAAGATGTCAGCACGCAGCAACAACGCGTCAGTCGACTTCGGGTGCAGCATTAGCGCGCGGTTGACATCCGCAAGCGCGTTTTCGTAATCCGCCATCTTTACGTAGATGCAAGCGCGCAGCAGCACCATCATGTACTCTTCTGGGCGTAGCGCGACGGCGAGACTCAAGTCTTTAATGGCTTGTGTCCACAGCCCCAGCCGACGGCAGCAACGAGCGCGCAGCAGAGCTGCCAGGATGAACTCGCTGTCGATCACCACGCAAGCCGACGCCAACATGATGGCACGCTTCCACGACTTGTCAACTTCTGCTGCCAGTGCTGTCACGTACAGCTCATCGACTGTCATGTGCTGATCCCCTTCCTTCAGGTACACTGCCACCGCCTCGATGAGGTCGCTGTTCATCGATTTGATGGGAAGATGCGCGATAGACGATCCCATTGGTGTACCTTCGGTGGCTGTGGAATCGCCCCCAGGACTCTTGAACCTGTTGCTGGTCGCACTCGAGAGCGGTCGGCGCTGCAAATTTGGATTGTCACGCAGCATGGCCTCGATCTGCGCGATCACCGACATTTCTTGGCGTAGGAACGCTTTGATCGCGCGTTTGGCGATCACGTGCTGGCAAATGCGCATCATGTGCGAGGACGACGGGTCTATCCTCACGCCGTGGAGCATTCCGTCGTCGCCGTCATCATCATCAACTCCATCGTCATCGTCGTTCGCAGAATTGTCAATCGCGGAAGCGTCACTCTCTCCGATCGGCGCCATCGACATCAGCCTCTGCTTCGATCCAGGCGCGAACACAGATACTGTCTGCTTCCGCGCTACAGGCGCACCACTCTCCGCGGCTGAGATACGGCGAATGCGCTTCACGGTCTTGTTGATCGCCTTGTCGATTGAAGACAGTCTGCGTAGCAGCGGAGTCATCGGGTTTGTGTCAAGCTCTACGTCCTCGCTTTTAGCCTGACGTCCAGATTTGGATGGTGTTGCTGGCGAACGCGGGTCAGGTCCACCAGGTCGGGAAGGTAACCCGGCATGCAAAGCCGACGAGCGGAGCAGCTGCTGTTCGGTTTCCTTCATCTTCCGCGCAATGTTGCTGACGTGGAGATACTTGCGAAGGAATGCGCCACGCAGCACATGCTGGGTCAATACTTTGTCGTGCGGCTGGCCGATCGCCGGTCGAAGAACAATTGGAGCAGCCAACGATGAATCGTCGAACTGTTCGCCCTCTGGTAAATCTTCATCCTCGTCGTCGTCCTCGACTCTTGAAGACGGAGTCGGTGCTTTTGCTTCTTCTTGCCGCTCCAATCTTGACGGAAGTTGACTATCGACTTGGCTCGCTGCGTCGCTCGAGGCAGATGGGGCTGAAGTCTTCTCAAGAAGCACGTCCAGGTTGAATGGCGAAGAAGCAGATACGGGCTCTGCAGGCAATTGAGCTTGGGACACTAACGATGCCGTCGGGACCTTCTGCTCCTGATTTTCTCCCGCCACCTCAGAAATCAGCGCAACTGCGCTTGGCCTCCTCTCGTACGCAATTGGTGTTGAGCTCTGGTGGCTTGTTGGTCTTCCATTCTCACTCACTCGAATATCCTCAGAGAGTGTTGCAGCTGGCGCTGCACTCGGTGTGTGCGCTGCTCGTGGTGTAGAAGGCGGCGAGAGCGGCGGCAGGATCCCCGGGTCGTCAAAGAGGAAGTTCTTGGCACGCGGAGTTCCCGGTACAGATTGCCACGGACTGGACGCGCGCGAGTCACCGCCTTCCGATTCAGTTGCGAGAAGCGCTCGCCCCGAGCCCCTTCCCGTTAGACTCTGGCTTGACTCGGGCCGTGGCACGTCGTTCCAGCTGAACTGCGTCTCTCTCCTCCGCTGTGTCCGAGGGGACATCGTGATAGGTTCGCCCCATGACTTCGCAGGCGAGCTGCCTATCCGGCCAGCTCTAGGTGACGGTGTTGGTGGATGTGGTTTCCAGCGAAAGTACTTGGGCGTCTTGCTTGGTGTCGGCACGTACGTGGGCTTCTCGGGCCTCTTGCTGCGCACAACTGGCAGCGCGCCAGGAGGAAGGGCACAGCTGCGCGGCTCTTGGTCGTCAGACGCGTCGCCTTCATCGTCGCCGAAGTTCTCGAGCTCGAGCTGACGCTTTCGCTGCTCTTGGATGCGAGCGCTTTCCTGCTGGTTCACAACCCCCAACGTCGGGCGGTCTGTTGGCAGAACTCCAAACAACACTGGGCGACGGAGTTCGTGAGTCATTGGATCCCAGCACCGCTATCAAAGACACGTGGGCTGTCAAACAACAATGGAGCGCGTCGTCAAGCGCTCTCGGCATCAAACATCTTCTGCTTTCGTGCTGCCCGCACGAGTTGTTTTCCGTCTCAAAGCGAAGGAGTCGGCCGTTTCCTGTTTCCGCCACCAAAAGCAGAGCAGACACATCTCGGCTGAAGAGGCGCAGCGAGTGAAACAGCATGAACAGGATAGCATTTGCTTGATTTCATGGCACGACAAACTTGTTCATCCCGCCTGCCCAATCGCTCGAGTCAGTTGGGTTTCCATTATACAGCAGCAAAGGTACACGATACTCATCGGAATCGTGATCTCTCCCTTCAGCGAAGGTCCGAGTTGTTCATTTTCTCCTGCAGGTTCGCAAGGCACTGACACTATACAAACCAACGGCGGTCATCAAACATTAGTTTCAAGCGATACAGAGCATTCCAATCGACAAGAGGGAAGCGTACCTGCCACGGGAGCAAACGGCGGGCTGCATCATATCGCTTGCACGCCGCCTCGAGGATCTGAGGTGACCACTTGTCGTAAGCCTTCAACAAACTCGAGAGCAGCATGTCGATGTCGCTTGGGTGATGCTGCTCGTCCATCAGGAGTGCAAATTTCATCATCAGCTGCTCAGCGCCGACCATGTCGACTTGGCCGATCCGGCAGAGCACCGCGTTGCCATATGACTCATTGGCTTGGTCGCGGTGGTTGTCCGCGCGCTGGATATCGCCGACGGTCTCAAAGCACTCTTCAGCCAGTGCCCAGAGCTTCGCGTCGGCATAGATATTTGCTGCACGCAAGCCATTGTCGGCAGCCGTGCGCATGTTTCCGCCGGCCTCGGCAACATTCTTTGCCTGCACATACAGCAGGCCCAACTCCTTGGCGAACTCCTCTTTTTGGCAGTCCAAGGGGAATCGGCGCTTCAGCCTCAACGCCAACTCAGCAACCGCGCGAGCCGCCTCGTCAAAGTATCCACTCGAAGAGAGGCTCTGCATGATGAGACATACACACCACAGCGTATTCATCAGCATCCGGGCGGAGGGCATCCGGCAACAATGCGGTTGAGTAACACTCACCTCGCAAATCCCCTGGATCATCTCTACGAGCTCGCTCCTCATGTCCGGATACCGGTCACTTTCCTCGAGCACGCACCACGCTGCCTCCAGCTCGTAGTTGGCGCGCGACAGCGGCGACACGGCCAGCGCCGCAGCCTCGCGGAAGAATCGATTGGCTTCTTTCCAGTCTTTCCGGATCTTGCAGTGGAGGGCCTTCGCGCGCATATCACGGTCCGAGAACGGTGCGTCACTGTCACTCTGAAACCCGCTCGCCATGCCGTTAAGAGGCGACGAGAGCGGCGTGCTTCCCACCACGCGACTGCGCAGCCCTGCAGCGCTGGAGAAAGCACTGATGCCAGTCGTGGGCGAAGGCTGCCGGCCTTGCATATAGCGCTCGACGCTCGAGTGGATGCCACCGCGCGATACCTTGACGACCCAGGGCTTCTGGCACAGCGCGAGCAAGCGCGCGTTCGAGTCGGCCCAGCGCCACGAGCCGAAGCAGCCAAAGGCGTAGCGCTCGAGCGTGGGCACGTAGACGACGCTAAAGAAGATGGCGTTATAGAGCTTCCAGGTGAGCTTCTCGTTGAAGACGAGCGCCATGGCCGTCTTGTACATGGCCGAGAACCACTGCGAGACGCTGGGCTTGTCGCCCAGGCGCACGTTCTCTTGGCTGCTGATCCAGTACGCGAACGACTCGTCCGACGGGTTCGTGGCCGCGGCGGCCGCCAGCACCAGCGCCAACAGCACCAGCCCACGCACAATCGCCGCGACCAGCGCCGGCAGCACCGCCACCATGAGGAACATGCCCAGCACTGCATCCATGCGGAGAAAGGACAGGCAGACGACAGTGGGGTTAGATCGTCCCCTCCTGGAGCCAACACGGACGCCCCGAAGACTCGGAGCAGCACGTACAGATCAGAAACAGCGCGTTGTTGGCCGAGATGCTCGCCGGCGCCGGCGCGTCGCTCTCGGCGGCGGCCATGGAGCTCGGATCGACACGCGTCTCGACTCGTCCGGGAATGATGCCAAGTGTGCTTGCTCCCCTTCCTGGCCCTTTCCCGACGTTCCCTATGCACTCGACTAAGTGCGGTAACCTGATTATTCGGACAGAATGCGCATTATTCACATGTTTTTACTTGATAATAAAGACTCTAGACGTGCGATGTTGGGTTCAATGTCGCAAAACCCGGGGGAAAGGCTCCAACCCTTGCGTCCGTAAAGCTCTTTCGCGCACGGTACGCGCGCGGCCCACACCGTCCAGCCCACTTCCACTCAACTCAATACTCCAGACCAGACAGACAGACAGACAGCAATGGTGGCGGCCAAGCGACGCGACGGTCGCGCGGGCAACGAGCTGCGCGCCTTCGCGGCGGACCAGGGAGCCCTCTTCCGCGCGGACGGGTCAGCGCGTATGTCGCACGGCAGCAGCACCGTGCTGGCGGCCGTGTTCGGGCCGGGGCAGGCCAAGAGCCGCCGCAGCGAGCTGATCGACCGCGCGAGCGTCGACGTGTGCTTCAAGCTCGAGCAGGGCGTCGTCTGTGCGTCCGCTGGGTCTGCCGGCGGGTGGTCATGACCAGAGTGAGGACTCACGGAGCGTGTGGACTGGGTTTCATGTGCGCGCAGCCTCCAAGGAGAAGGAGTACGAACAGATCATCCGGCAGACGTTCTCGCCCGCCATCCTTCTCGAGAACTTCCCGCGCGCGGTCATCTCGATCGTTGTTCAGGTGGTCGAGGACAATGGCTCGCTGCTGTCGGTCGCGATCAACGCCGTCTCGCTGGCGCTCCTGGACGCGGGCATCCCCATGCTCTCGGTCGTCACCTCCGCGACCTGTGCTGTCTTCCCGGACGGGAGCCTGGTGCTGGACCCGTCTAGCCCGGAAGTGGAGGTACTTCCCAGCCGCTGTTCGATGGGGACGGTCGCCTATCTAACGATAAAGCTGTGGTGGACATGCGAACGCTACAGCAAGCGGTCTCGACGGTCACCACGGCGCGCTCCAGTGCACAGGACGGCGTGCTGACATCCGTGACGAACGGTAGGGCGTCTGGCTCAAGCTCGACCTCTTATGAAGAGACTGGCACTGACTTGCGCTCGGGTGAAACGTGGCAGGACTCATGTCTGAAGAGCAGTACTTTGCGTGCTCGGAGGCTTGCCAGCGGTACGCAGCACCTGCTGCCAGGCGTACAGTAGTTCATTGCGACAGACTGACCTTCTGCACGTGTCTGATGCTCCTTCCAGTGCGGCCGAGAGCGTCGCAGCCTTCTTCCGGGTCGTGCAGCAGAAGAAGTACCCGACGGGGCCGAACTAGACAACAAGGAGGGCGAGGAAGCCGCGAGGAGCGGACAATATATGCTGTAAACACGCCGGCAATGTTGGTTGATGTGTATGTGCATGGCTGCACGTGTAGGAGTCCCGTTCCAGACGGACGATATCCAGACTGCTGGCAGCACAGGCTCACTTGTCGATCGACCGAACGTACGTGACCTCGCCAGCCTTGGTGACGATGAGCCCGCAGCCGCGGTTCCGCTGCGGCTTGTCCTCCAGCCCCAAGCTCGCCCAGATGCGGCGGCTGCCGAGCGCGGCCAGCTGCGCGCGCTTGGCTGCGATTGCGTCCTTGTCGAAGCTCTCCAATGGCGCGTAGATGCTTGCGATGTTCAGGTTGGCTATGGCACCATCAATCACAAAGCGATGAGAACCGAAGAACCGACGCCAGCCCTCACTACGGCAGCCACACCTGTGTCCGTCAGTTCGCCCGCCTCCTCTTCCTCTGTCGCGGTGACCTCCGGCTTGAGCGCTGACTCGCGCTCGGACGACTCCAGTCGCCGCAGCGATGGCACCTTGTCAGAACCTGTCGTCGGCGACGACGAGTCACTGGGGGACGCTGACGGAGCGTCTTGAGCCGGCGGGGCGTCGTAGTCGTTGCGGCGATACGACGGACGTTGCCCTACGAAGTCATGCGAGACCAACGTCAGCGCCAGTCCATTTAGTTCTCAGTGCTACACCAGCGCCGACCTCACCGTAGGTGTTCTTTGTAGGCGTGCACGAGCACGTCGAGTTGCAGGCGCAGTGCGAGAAGTGGCAGAAGCGACCGCGCTGACAGACACCCTTGTTCTGGAAGTCGTAGCACACGCCGGTCCCAGGGCCTGCATGGACATCCAGAATCAGAAGCACAAGCATTATGTGAGAAGCTGTCAGAGTTCATGCGACTGTTGATGGATCGATCTCCATACCAAGACCGCCAGGTCCTTGACCTCCGCGCTTCTTCTTCGGTGCTGGCGCATAATCCTGTGCCATCAGCCAGCGAACGTGTTTCACTTAGTTCCAACGGCACAGCATCGTTTAGCTGACGTCCCAGCACTCACCTCTTGCGCTGACGCGCTTTCCTGGCGCATCTTCTGTCCACTCAGACTGGATTTCTTGGACGGGTCGTCAGGGAAGAGGCGCTCAATCTCTTCCAGCTTGATGTCTTCGATGACAGCCTTCTCGATCAAGGACAGGTAGCTGCGCTCGAGTGGCATCGAGCGATCGGGGCGGTTGCGAACGAACTTCCACCCGCCTATCATGCAGCACCATTTCGGTCACTCTTGGCCAGTAGAGCCCATCAATTGTCACGCTAACGGACGCACCTTTGCGCCATCCAGCGCCTCGCTCCGTCGCGCTGAACTCGGGGTTGCCGACGTCCCAGGTGCTCTTGTCGTGCGACGGGATGTATGTCAGCCATTCGGGATCGTAAACGCACTCGACGATACGTGAGGATGCTTTCTTGTCCTGTCGGAAGCTCTCAAAGTCCTCTACAAGTCACAACAGCGCACACAGTCAGATCATAACGGCAACTCTCGGCCTCGGACACTGTTTCAGCGTACCAGGTGACAGCGTGAGCCAGTCGTGGAAGACCTGAGTGCGCTTGTCGTGAAGGATGAGCTTGAACCCGGGCTTTGGAGGACGCCCTCTCCACTCGACACCGAGCTGGAACGTCGCGAGCAGCATGGAGGACGGCGTCCAGGTGAAGAGCCCCTTGGAGTACCCTGGCGAGTACGGGAGCAGCACGGGCGTGAAGACAAGCCCGGCGTTCTGCCGCGTCTGCGCGACGCGGGGCAGGATGGTACGGATGACGTGGCTGACGCGGCTGACGGGGTACATGGACTGCAGCACGAGCTGGAACTGGTCGGGCGGCTGGCCCTTGGGCGGCGGGATCATCTTGCGCGGGCCGATGACGTCGTTCTGCAGCAGCTTGAGCCGGTCCTGCAGCTTGGACGTCATGACGGGGCTGCCGTTGAGCGCCAGGATGTCGTAGAGCAGCAGCGTGAGCACCGACTTGGCGCCGTCCTTGTCGCACACGAGCGTGCCGTCCAGCACGGTCCACTGGTGCGGCACGATCGTGCCGCGGTCAACGCCCGGCTGCAGGCGGTCGGGCCGCACGGGCGAGAAGAGCACGACCTCGCGCACCTCGTAGCTGTGCGAGACGAGGTAGCAGTGGCCCTGCACGAGCACGGCGAGGAAGCGCACGCCCACCGACTTTTCGCACACAAAGTACGGGTGGTCGCCCACCTGGTGCTCGTTGCCGCGCAGCAGCGGGTGCGCGATGTTCATGGGGGCCCGATCCGTCTCGTTCCACCCGACGATCGCGTTCAGCTGCCGCTGGATCTGCTTCTTGGTCGTCACGTGCACCGGCTGCCCGATCTCCACCGGCACGCCCGCCACCCGCGCGCCCGCTCCGGCGGCGGCCGTGGGGGCGGCAGGGGCCGTGGCGGCAGGAGCCGGCGGCGCTGCCGTCGCCATGTTCCTCACAACACCTCGGACGCGAAAATGCCGATTCGAACGCGATATAAAAGCTTTGTCCAGAATATGATGGCCTTTCATAGAGATTATCAACCGATACCAGGAGAAATGGTTCAGATTAGACTGGACAAGGTTGTTTATTTGTTATGTTGCAGTGGAGTTGCTCGAAAGCCACCCCAAAAACGAGTTGCATTGAAGTTTTGTTGTCAACGGCAGCTATTTTCACCACCTTCCGCTACATCAGTGAACAACAAAGCGTTTTGTTGGCTGATGGCGGAGGTGGCGGCAGCGGTGGCTCCCTCGCTGCAGGCGCGAGTGGATGACGAGCTGGAGAAGGTCCGCGGCGAGGGCGACCTGGCGCTCATCCGCGTGCAGGCCGAGCGCCACAAGGTCACCGAGGCGGACAAGCGGCTGCGGATGCTGCGGCAAGAGCTCAAAGAGGCCAAAAAGCTCGCCGCTCGAGCGCAGGCATCACCGTCCACATTCTCGCCTGGGAGCGAACCGATGTCCACTTCGAAAGGCGACGCCGAGCAGCATGTATTGCTGCCAGAGCGGCAAATCCAGCTGGAAGAGCGGCTCAAGACGGCCATATCAGAGCGCACAGTGGAGATGCAGAGACTCCGCGCGAGCATCGATGAGACTCGTCGCCAGCGGCTTGAGGCGATAGAGAGCGAGCGAGCTATGACGGAGGAGAGGCAGAGCATCGAAGAGGACATTCAGCTCGCGCACAAGGAAGCGGATGCGCTCAAGGAGGCAACTGCGGCGCTCCGAAGCGAGATTGCGCAGCTAGAGCAAGCGTTTGACGTGGAGAAGCACGCATTTCGCATCGAGAAGCAGCGGCTGCTGGAAGAAGTCGATTTTGCGTCCCGAGCAGAGAGGGGCTCGTTCCCAGCGCCGCAGCCCACGCATGTTGGCAGCACTGCTCATCAGTTGGGTTGGTGTCTTATGACAATGTGCTGATATCCCGTGTTTGTCGATTTCACAGAAGGCGAGCGTGTACAACAACATTGGGAAGCGAAAAAGCTATACAAGGTATGATGCGATGTTGATGCAGCTGTCTTGTCGTCTGCTAACGGCCTGCTCGTCTCACAATCAATGCGCCAGGATGTCAAAGGCGCGTCAAATGAGTCTGGAGCAGAAGATCGTGTCGTTCGAGCAAAAGAAGGCGGTGCTGGACCGCATCGTCCAGGAGACCAACGTGTCCAACATTGGGGAGTTTGTCCAGCGGTACAACGACCAGGAACGCGTCAAGGCCGAGGCGTTTGCCCGTATTGAAGCCAAGTCGGCAGCCAGTGAGGCTTGCTCGCTATATCCAACGATCAAAGTGCTGGTGCTCTACAACTAATGGCCAATCTCTGTGTGAATGGTAGACACCGCGGCCCGTGACTCCATCGCACAGTTAGCGGAAGACATTACCCGTCTTAGTGGCATGGGCGACGTCCGAAGTATCGTCCACTTGGAGCAGCCATCAGGTGACCTACGTCTCCTGCCACCACCTCACGAGATGATGCCAGTTGACGATACTTACTGAACAACAACTACAGAGCTCCATCGGTTGATCGTGGTCGACGAAAACCAGATCAGCCAGCTGAAGGAGGACTCACGGGTCTTCATCGATGCGTGAGTGGATTGCGTTGCGATTAGCTATAGTATTGTCTTGGCTTCTCGCTAACGAAGTGGAGGGACCGATATGCAGACTCAAGACGCTGCGTGAACCAATCCGCGAGCTCTACCACGACTTGTTCCCCAACCAAAGCGACGACAGGATATTCGACGCTTCCGTAAGTGTAGACGGCTCGCCTTCACTTCGCCACCCGAGCCATTCAGACACTTACCCACCAAGTGGTTCATTTCTTTCTCCAGAGCCACGACCTGAGCAGCCTTCGACGTATCGGAGAGATCGAAGAACGCGCGATGCAACTCGTTTTGAAGAAGGTCCTTCTCGAAACAGAGACCCAGTCGACGAGCGAGACGCTGATGCGGCTACGACAATACCAAGGACGGCAAAACGAGGTTGGTACTGCCGC
Source organism: Phytopythium aichiense (assembly GCA_023338125.1). Classification (NCBI taxonomy): domain Eukaryota; phylum Oomycota; class Peronosporomycetes; order Pythiales; family Pythiaceae; genus Phytopythium; species Phytopythium aichiense. Next base: position 1,070 of record JAADYH010000083.1, on the reverse strand, counting down.
TGCTGTACCTCCAGCTCGTGCAACCAGTCCTCGTGAGCAACTGCAAGTCGACCCACCCTCCGTGCAGAAGAACACTTTGCCTGTTCTTGGCGGAGGCGAGGAGGAGGAAGACTTTGAAGACGCGATGGGTGTCGCCGTCGTGCACTCGGATGCCTATCGGCACAAGATCGCTGCTGCGACTTCTCATGCCCACCAAGCGGCCGACACTAGCGAGCCAGGACATGCTGTCCTCACTGCGGCACAGCTGCCAGCGTCACCTCGGAAGAACGCAGCGATAGCACTGCTGTAGGGTCCAAGTTCCCGGAAGCTACGAATCGGATGCTGCAGTCCTTGCCTTGCTGACGGTTGATCCAGTCGGCACTGAAAGCCCTGTGCGGCAGCAACCGTCGATGGATCGATTACCACGCTTGTCCCGCATAAAAATTCCAGGCGAACTGTGAACAGACCTTCTCCAAAAGACCTTCTGCGAACCATCTTGACTGCAGTGTCAGCTTTTGCCCATCACCGCATCATCAACCAAATCGCTTGCGTAAGTCGTTCGCGAGCTTTGATTGGCTATTTCGTCTGAAAGAATGGATGTTTACCATTTCCATACATTTTCGAAGTGTAGCACATCCGAAAGGATATCTTCTCACGGAATAATCACCGACATAAATGATACGATTGACACCTTCGGATTGATGATCGCGCGAGCAATTGGCATGATCACAGCCGTGTTGATGCCGAATGTGCATCGATTCAGAAGATATCGTGTGGTGGAGGAGATTGGTTTGTTAGCTCCGACGCGTGGTAGTCGGTCAGTGGAATGCCAGCCAAGCTGAACGAGCGACGGCAACGCTTTTTACCCAACACGATAGCCGAGTTGACGCCTTCAGCTTCCATGTTCGACGCGAGATCGACCTCTCTTGGCACCCTCACTCCCCATTTGGCTCTGTCCTGCTCACTCCTCCCCTCCAAGAGACGAGCACGGCATTCGATAAACGGACCCAAGCGATCGTCATCCCATCCGATTCAGCTCTCTCGACACAACGAGTTGGACCGAAATGACGACGCCTGAAAAGACTGTGAAG
>JAADYH010000829.1:0-13795 GCA_023338125.1 Phytopythium aichiense | reverse complement strand
TGTCGTAGTTCCAGATCATGACCGACCCAGAGTACAGCGCCGACAGCACCCACGGCTCTGTAGGGTGCAGGTCCACGCTCTTGACGCGCTCCGAGCGCGACGACAGCTTGCGCTTGATGTCCAGGCGAAGCGGCTGCCAGCAAGTGCCATCAGATCCCACACGTCACCACACCGTTAGCGACCATTTCCGGCCCCATTTTCTCCGGAAAAACGTGCGGACGGCCGCGGGAAGCGCGCGGAGCCTTCGCACACGTGCCCTCACACGCATCGACCCGCATGGCGAGCGCTTACCATCGTTCCCCAGCTCTGTTTTCCTCTCGGGCGGCCGCGATCCTCCAGCAGCGATAGTGAACGCGTCTCCCTGTTGAGAAAGTCGCAAAGTGGGGGATATCCCGCGACAGCGGGTATGGGTCGGGTCGGGTTTCAAATTGTCGAGTTGGAATATGGGTCCACGGGTTTTTGTTGTGTGGCATTGCCCTGCAAAACGACCGGGTTTGAAAAAACGGGCCTCAACAAAACGGGCTTCAACCCGTCGAGCCGACCTGAAGTGGCCACGTGTGATTGGCCACTGACAACAAAAGGACCACAGTACGTCTCCACACAAACGTGCCGTCGAGCCTCACGGGAACAAGTTGAAGCAAGTCATTTGGTCACCACCTTCACCTCCACACTCGTCCTGCTAGCTCTCCTTTCGCTCTTCCTCGGCTCGATATCGCTCTAACTTCAGCTGTCCAAGGCGCTCTCCTCGCTGCACATCCGCGCTGTCTCCCGCTTGGCTCGCAGTCTCTCGCGTTGCCCCTCCCCGTCCGCTTTCGCGCACTGCAGACGCTCAACCAGCGCCGCATTCGTGCGTCGAAGCGCGGCGTTCTCAGCCAGCACGTCCCAGTCCTCGAGCTGCCAGTCCGCCCTGGCGTCGATGGCGACCAGCCGCGCGCGCATGGCGTCGGTCCACAGCTCCATCTTCGCCAGCGTCTGCACCTGCTGACTCTCCGACAGTCGGGACGAGCGCACCAGCGCCGCAAACCAATCGCGCTCCTGGCTGACGGCTAGCAAGCGCTCCTTGTGGTGCTCCATTTGGCTTGTCATCACCTCCACCAGCTCGTCGAGCGTGTCTTCGCCATCCAGGCCAAGTTGTGTGACGCAGCTGCGCATACGCCTCGCCAAACGCTCGCGCGCCAGTACGAGCTGGTGCCGGTCGCGCTGCGCTGCTTTGAGCTCGCGCTCGACCTCTCCCAGCCGGCTGACAGTCGTCGCGACCTGCTTGGTCGTCCGGTCGAGCTGCCACTCCATCTCCGTTCTGTTCAAAGCCGCCTGCTTCAGCTTCTGATGCAGTTTCAGGACCTGGCTCCGCAGCCGACTCCGGTCCTCCAGCATCCGCTCACACTCGGCCGTCCTCCTCTTCAGCGTCTCCGAGTCAAGCTTGGCGCGTTTGGCGGCCTTGTCCAGCTGCTGCCGCAGAGGAAGCACCACTCTCTTGGCTATCGCCAGGTCCTCCCCAAGCCGCGTGACTTGCTCGCTCATCTCGCGGTTCTCGGCCAGCAACGCGTCCTTCTCGTCCAGAACACGCGCGTGGTCGGTCGCCAGCTCATCGAGTTCGTCCGTGGCGGTCGCCAGCCGCGCCTCCAACTCCTCGCTCGAGCACATCGCTTCCTCGCAGATCTCGTCCATGCCGTCCGACTTCCTCATTTCACACACGAGCATGCGTGCGAGCGCCGCAGCCTGCTGCTCGAGAGTCGGGTACCGCTCTAAGCTAGCTCGCACATACTCGTTGTACGTGGCCAGTTGATCGTCACCGTCGAACTTTTCGTCGCCTTCGTCGCTTGAGCTGACATATGCACCAGCCACAGCGATTGCAAGGCTGGCAGCACCGCGCAGACCACAACTGCCATCCATGGCCTCACTCTTGATGTGAGCTTGCCCTGCGAAGGCTCGTCCTTCACGCGCGCTTTTCTTCGCCTTTTCTCGGCGCAATGGCCGCATCCTGTCATGAGGACAAGCAACAACAGAGCGCTAGATCTTTCACCAGTCCGAACACGTCACGCACGCTTCATTTCGACGGGTTAGCTACCGTGACAACTTTGCAGCTACGCGACGTTAGGCCCGAACGAAACCTGTTGGCCACGGATCTGCCAAACGCCAGCAGGGTCGAGAACGTCTTCCACTTCATCTTGAGCTTGTGCAGCACCAGATGGCTGGTCGATGCAGCATAGGTGGCCGTCCAAGAACACGTGAAGCGCTTCTGGGGGTTGAGTTGTTTGCCTCCAACAATCCACACCACCCACCAGTCTCCCTCCTCCGTCACCCCCCACTTGCGGCCGCAGCACGCTGAAGCCGACGGTGTTGATCTCCCGTCGCGAGACAGACTTGCTGCCTGCATGCACTTGGACAAGCCTGAGCGCCGCGCCACCCACGATGACCACGGCCAGGATAACGACCGGTGCCCTCGACATCCCTTCGTTGTCGAAAGCTGGAATGCCGCCGAGAGGCAGGGAAATCGCCTCCAGCCGGCAACTTTCCCAGCATCAGAGTCTGCTTGCTCTACGGATGGATCCGCATCCCTGTGTTGATGGAACTCTCTATCAACCATTCGCCAATTCGCACGTGAAGGGAGGCGGAGTGACTGACATGCCTGTCATCACGCAAGGGACAGCTTCCAGCTCGAATGATATCCACTGCCACACTTGTCTGAGGCGATTTCAAGGCCCTGAAATCGCCCGAAGCTTGCTCAAGACACGCCAAGGGAATGACAGAGAACGGCAATGGGTGGCAGAACATGCAAGATGCGCGTTGTGGTCTCCCATGGAGTGAACGCGGCCCATTTTGCTCTGGTGCGTCGATACCCTGCTTGTGCATGTCCTATTCAATCCAGCATCGGTTAGCTCAGCCGCTCAGACCAGCGAATGAGCGAGTCAGACGCTCGACCAGCGTCTTCAACGAGCAAAGACGACCGAGACTCAGGTGGAAGATGCCAATCGGGCAGCCGTCTCGCAAACACGAAGCCCACTTGCCACGCAGCGTGAATCGTCTGAGGCAATCGCACCCACGCCACCATCCTGTCAGCCAAATCCAACTAGCGCCACCGACCAGCAACGGACGCCAAGCGAAACGACGCGAGCCTCCCGCCACCTCGGCCCTTGGGTGCCGACCACTCGGCGCTCCGCCCACTCCTCGAGATCTCCGCGGCAGTCCACAGCGCTCCTCTCCGTCTGACGAGCCGAAAAATGGTGAGCCGGTGTCTCCGTGTGGTTGATCTGCGAGCATCCGCCTCGGTTGCTCACGCTCGAACGCTGCCAGATCCGCTTCTTCCTGCTGCAGAACCGCCAAGGCAAGACGAGGCTGTCCAAGTGGTACGTGCCGCCGCCGGACGACCAGGACAAGGCCCGGCTCGAGTCCGAGATCCACCGACTCGTGGTCGCGCGCGACGCCAAGCACACCAACTTCATCGAGTTCCGCTCGTACAAGCTCATCTACCGGCGCTACGCCGGGCTCTTCTTCATTCTGGGCGTCGACGTGACGGCTAACGAGCTGCTCTGCCTCGAGACCATCCACCTGTTCGTCGAGCTGCTCGACCAGCAGTTCTCCAACGTCTGCGAACTCGACATCGTCTTCAACTTCAACAAGGTCTACTCCATGCTGGACGAGTACATCCTTGGCGGCGAGGTGCAGGAGACCTCCAAGCGCGAGATGCTCGAGCGCATCCGCGAGCTTGAGAAGCTCGAGTAGTCCGTCCGTCGGTCGCTCGGGTGGCAGGTTGAGGCACCCATGAATACCCAGGCCCACTCGATTGCATGTTCACGCGACGCCAGGGCATCAAGCTATCAGATTCAAGTCTATTTCCAATCCCAAACGCGCTTCTCCTTCGTTGGCATGCAAGCATTCCTCCTCACTGCGTACTCTCAGCGTCGCGGAAGAACCCGTTCTGCACGATGTAGCGCACGACCTGCAGCATCTGCTTCTGCTCCGTCTGGATGTCCTTCTTGAGCAGCTTGCGCAGCAGCGAGCCGCTCTCGACGCGCCACTTGTCGTCGACCGCGCGCTGCGCAGCCGACACCTTCCGCTGCGTCTCGCGCTCGGCCAGCATCGCCGGGTCGTGGCTGAACGGACAGTGCGAGCCCTTGTTGCACCGACCCTTGGTCACCATGGCGTGGCACGCGAACGCGCTCCGATCGTGACTGAAGTTGCAGTGCTCACCGAATCGGCACTGTCCGCGGACGAACTTCTTGCATAGCGCCGTCTTCTTGTGCTTCTTTGCAAGCGGCTCGGAACCCGTCGATGACGACACATCGGGTGCATCCGTTGATTCGATCGGGGCTTCCACCGTCTGCTGCTGCTCGTTAGCTGTGCTGTCGGGACCAGCAACCGGCTCCTCATCTTCAGACACCTCGCCCTCCTCCAGTTCATCGGACGAGTTCGACAGCTTGCGCTTGCGCGTTGCGTAGGCAGTGGCGGCGCTAATCGTTGCCGCGACGGTATTGCCGGGCTTCGGCTGTACTGCCGAGGCTGACGCGGCTGGCTTCTTGACGACGGATGGCCACTTCTTCCGGCGTTCTTCTCGCCACTTGGCGATATCCTCGGGCGAGTCGCCAACGAGCACCACGAATTTCTGGCCCTCAATGTCTACTTCCTTCAGCCCCTGCCCGCTGTATTGGCCGTGGGCAGTTTGGAAATGCGCACCAACCACGCGCTTGGACGCAGAAAAGTCGCAGTCGCCTTCCGGGCAAGTGATGTGCGTCTTCAGGTGTGCCTCAAACTGCGACTCCATCACGAAGCTCTTGACGCATGCGTCGCACCGCCACTCCTGCTGTCGTGACAACTGCTGTTGGGGTTGGTAGTACGGATGGCTGGGCGGCGGCTGCTGGTACTGATCGAGAAGCTCGTGATAGGGATCGAGTGGGGGCGGTGGACCCTGGGGGAGCGGCGGTTGAACGTGCGGCGGCAAAGGCGGCGCGTGGTCACTCTGTGCCCATTCACCTTCAGTGTCCTCGGGCGAGATGACATTCGGGGCGTACGCTGCGTCCTCCTGTGGCGGGAGCGGTGGAGGCGGTGAGGTTGGCAGAGGCGGGAACGCTTGCTGTTGAACGGGGTACGATGGCACCGGAGGCATCGGCGGCGGTGGCTGTGAGTACTGCTGCCGCTGGTTCCCGCCGTACCCTTGCTGCCGCTGGTGAAAGTCCTGGTTCGAGCGGTAGTTGCCACCGCGGTTGCCGCCGCTGCTGCTGCCATTGGGGCATTCCTGGATCCAGTGCCCGGGCTGGTTGCATTTGTGACAGCAGTAAGTCGACGGCGGCGGCCCACGCGAATGCGGCCGTCCAGACCTGTGCTGCGAGTTGCTGTATCCCGATGAGCCATAGTCCGACACCCACGACTGCTGCTGCTGCTGCTGCTGAGGCGGTGGTGGCCTCGACGATGGCGCGGAGGCGTTCTCACGGTACTGAGGAGGGTCGTACGCATCACTGGGCGGCGCTGGCGGCAGTGGTGGGGCTTGCTGTTGTTGCTGCAGCAGCTGCTGCTGCTGCTGCTGTTGGGTCGCGTATCCTCGCTCTTGGCGTTCTTTGTCCTCGTTGTGCGACGACGGAGGCGGCAGCTGCGGCTGCTTGGCGGTGTATCCCCGCTCTTCACGCTCGCTGTCGTCGTTTCGAGGCGATGATGGCAGTGGGGGAGGCGCTTGACGCTGCTGCGGCGCGCCGTACCCCCGCTCCTCGCGATTGATATCCTTTTGGAAGGGTGATAGGGGCGGCAGCGGCTGCTGTTGCTGCTGGACCGCGTACCCCCGCTCCTCTCGGTCGTTCTCCTCTTTCAAGCCTGATGGAGGTAGCGGCGGCTGCGGCGGTTGCTCCTGCGGTGGCGGCGGTGGCGGAGCAGTGTATTCTTGCTTGACCCTGGAAGCCGACAGCGACGGAGACGGAGGAGGAGGCGCCTGCACTGGCGCGTACGCCTGTTGCCGAGCACGCATGGCGTCCGAGTAGCCTCCGCCGTTGCCGCTCGGCCGAAGTGGAGGCGCGTACGCCTGGGACGGAGGCGTCGGCCTCGCCTCGTACTGCCGCTCGTCTGGGTACCGCTGCGTTGGCTGGGGTGGCAGTGGCGGCGCGGGAGGCGGTGCGTAGTACTGGCCGCCGCCCGACTGGTCCGGGGCGTACGCGTACGCCGGCGCCGGCGCCGGCGGCTGATAGTACGGCGCGTTGACCGCTGGCGGCGGCGGCGCGTACGCCTGCGGCACCTGCGGCTGGTAGACCGGCGGCACCGGCGGCGGGTATGACTGCGGCGGTGGCGGTGGCGCGTACGCCTGTTGCTGCGGTTGGTAGGCCAGTGGCGCGTACGTCTGCGAGGGAGGCGGCACGTAACCCTGGGTGGAAGAAGGCGGGTATGCCTGGTACGCGGGTGCCTGCGCGTTGTACTGCTGGTACGGCTGCGGTTGCGGCTGCGGCTGCTGCTGCTGCGGCGGCGGCTGGTAGTACGCGCTGCTGGCCGGTGGCAGCGGCGGTGCAGGCGCCGGCGGCCGGTAGTCGCCGTACGCGGCCGGCGCACCCGGCGGCGCGTGCTGGTGGCTGGCGAACTGCTGCGCGGGCTGCTGCTGGCGCTGGAAGCCGCCGCCGCGGCCGCCACCGCCACGACCACGACCGCCGCCGCGCCCTCTGCCTCTGCCCCGGCCGCGGAAGCCACCGGCTTGCTGGAAGCGCCCCATCTAGAGCGCTCAAGACGTCGGCAAGATCGACCGGCGTGTGCGCCGCTTAGTGTCGGAATGGATTGGTTGGGCGACTACCGGGCATACTAATTCGAAGAGGGAGCGTTTTGGGTGGTCGGGTACGCTGGGTACGATAGGGTACGCTGGGATGGGTACGATATACCCTTTCGAGCTTCAAGGGGTTCCGTTGTGTAACCTCCTGGCAGTGAGAGAGGTTACGCCCGCTATGCCGCGTGCGCGAATGAATGGATGAAGCAGCTAGTGCGGCCAGGCTGCGTGGTCAGAGCCGCCGACGGCGGGAGGGCACAGCATTTTGGCGAAGTCGGCGTCGCCGATGGTCATGGTCTCGAGCTGCTGCGTCGCGTCCGCGAGCAGCACCGCCACAATGTGCTTGCACTGCGCGCCATCAAGCGGGAATTGATCAGCACGCCACACAAGCCCACGGCTCCCGATCGACTCAGTGGCGACACTATATCATGAAGGACCTACCATTGCCACGGGGTTTTTGACGCTTGTGCTGTGGAAGTGGCTGCACGAGCAGTAGTGGTCAAAGCAGTTGTAGTAGTTGGGTTGGTTGTCGGACGCCATGGCGGCGTCGAACGGCTGCGACACGAATGACTGCGAGGCGGACGGACCCTCCGAGCGGCTGTCGGAGCCGTGTCCACGTCCGTCTCCGTCGCCGTCGCCGTGCGAGCGGAACCGATTCAGCGACGTCACCCGGAAGAAGGTCCTCCGCGACGGCATGGCCACCACCTGGGCCACCGCGCGCTTGGCCACGAGCTCCGACGCCGCCTGCAGCAGCTGCAGCTCCGACGGCTCCAGCGCCGCCAGCATCTGTCCGTGCGCGTCGGTTACTCGCCCGCCGCCGCGCTTGACGTCCGCCAGCGCGAACCGCAGCACGCTCGCCGCCAACTCGCTGCTCATGCTGCAAATGGATTTCAATGAACCAAGGGTACGTTGTAACCCAAGCAGCACTTTTTGGTTACGCCACTCCTTCGAGCCGACGAGTCCCGCCAAAACGCCAAGAGTCCCCCGCCAAAATGGACGCCAAGCGGGTCGCCTCGCCGTCCGCCAAGGCCACAGCGGCGCCGGAAGCAGGCTCGCTGAAGGCGGAGTCTCCTCCTCCTCCTCTTCCTCCTGGAGTTTCTCCTGCAGTGGCGGCTCCCCACCGGCGCTCGGAGCGCCACGCCAGGGCCGCGAGTGTGGAGAAGCCCGACAAGAGCGGAGACGCGACCGACGCGGACGGCGGCGGCGCTCGGCGTGAACGACGGCGCACTCGCGGCTCCTCCTCGCCCGCCCGCGGAGTTGCCAGTCCTCCGTCCACCACACCGTCGTCCCCAGTCCGGTCGCTGTCCAAGACGGCGAGCGCGGCGTCCGCCGACAACTCGCCGGCGCTGTCTTCCACTCCCAACCGGCGGCGCCGGCCTGCGAGCCGGTCGTCCGTCGTCGCGATGGCGGGAGCAGACACTACTAGCACGGCAAGTGATGCGGAGAAGGCGCAGCAGACGCACCGCGTGCTGGGCAAGTACGCGGCGCGGGAGTGCACGTTGCTGTGCGAGGTGATCCTGGATCATGTGCGGCGGAATGCGCTGGCGGGGGACGTGCTGGAGCGCCAGCACTCGCCCGCGTGCATCCGATGGGACAAGGTAGCGAAGCGCATGGTCAAGATGCACCGCCTGGTCATGACGGCGCGCGAGTGCCAGGTTTTGTGGAAGTTCCTGGCGTACGCAGAGGCACCGGAGGACGAGGATAGGATCCCCACGGGCTCCAGTGATGTAGGCGACGCAGAACTGCTGCCGGCATCGGACGAGGAGGATATCGAACGGCCGATACACGAGATTCAAGCGACACAGCGAGGCATCCGGACGAAGCGATCGAAAGAACGAGCGCGGGTGCTGTCCTTCACGAGCGGATCGACGCTGGCTTCACCTAGAGGAGTTTCAAGTCATCATGCTGCCGTTCAGGGTGCTGACAACGACGGCACAGCGGGCACCATCACGGAAGAAGGCGCGGCAGTGGATCGATCAGGTACATCAAAGCCGAGAGACAACTCGGCAGCATCTGCTTCAACTGTGCCAAGCGGTGTCGCCGCTGGTGTCGGTGGAGAAACAAGCGACCCCGTTGCCCTTTCGGCTACTGCATCGCCGTCGAAGCGAAGTGATGGAATTCAGCTGTATCCGACATACGAGTTGCCGCGAGGCTCGTTGGATGGGTGGCAGCGGCCGTTTGACATCAAGAAGATGCTCCCACTATCATTTGTAGCCGAAAAGTTTCTGAAGAAGCGGGCAGCGCCGATCGTCAAGCCGCCATCAACTACAGCAACACCAGCAGTGAAGGTGGAGACGAAAGTGGAGGCTTCCGTATCTGTGTCGTCGGGGAACCAAGCGTTGGTGACAGCGACGACGACTGCAAGGACGATGGCAAACACTGCGGCTCCCGCGTCAAGCACTATGCAATTGGGGAACCCCGCCGCAATCGAGTTGCAGGCAGCGACGATGGTAAAGAAGCGTCCGGTCAGCACCTTTTCACCGAACAGCACGACCGCTGGAGCGAAACCCGCGAAGAAGAAGAAGACGCAACCGATCAAACCTGTGTCCACCTCATCCATCAACCAGCCGCGTGCGCCTTTCGTCCCATCGACGACGCCCCCTCCCGCTCCAACCCCTGCAAAGACTGCGCTGGATTTCTTTCGCCTTGTTCACGCGCGGCTCAATGAAGGAGCTGGGGCTGCCAACCCGTCTCAACAGGAGTTGACGACGTTCTTCCAGGCGGCAGCGCCAGCGATCCAGGAAGAGTGCAAGAAACTGGCGCTCATTGATTTGGATCGCTTCAACCGGGAGTGCGTCCGCCGCCGGATCTGGGAGAAAGCCATGGGTGCCGTCTCACAGAGCAACTCGCCGCTCGTGTCGCCTGCTGTCGCTAGCGCAGCTTCAGCGGCGACTGGGGTCAACAGCAACAGCGGAGCGGTCCTGCCAACAGGCGAGGGAATCACTGGGAAACAAAGCGGTCTTGTTCAAACGGGTTCGACGCCGCAAGGAGGAGGAAAGTCTGCATCGTCGAGCTGATCAGAGCAAGAGAAGAACGAGTTTTTACAATCCTCAAGTGCTGCAAACATTGATATTGGGCACGTTCGACCCGTCACTGCCTCGCTGTTCGCTCGCCCCGATGGTTGTGACGTGAACCTGATGGAGAATTGTTGAATGTGTTCGACTGCAGTGCATCCATCGTCCGAACCTCCTTGATTCCCGGACACAAAGCCACAAATAGATGGGCGACAGGCATGCGACGAGCCATTTTGGGGTTCGACGTTGGTGGCATCCGTGGCGTCTGAGTCCGATCCAAGCGCGATGAACTCGCTCCCCACCGACATTTATAGCGCAAGCAACACCAAGAGAGCATTCCGCGCACCAGATTTCTGTGAATCTCGACGCGTGGCTGCCAGCGTGTCTATCAACCCGCGTCCCGGGGATCTTGTGATCGCGTGGATGATTGGCTTTGCAGCTTCCATTGGCTCCATGTGCACCACGCCACACGACGAGTTTTTTATAGCACGACAACGAAGATCCGCATGGATTCGTGCGACAACAAGGCAAGGTGACCGCGTTTGTGCCATGTATTGGCCGCTTCATGCTCAGACCGGTCGATATCGCGTGGTCTATGCGTCGCTGGTGCTATTTCCACGTTGATACGCGTTCGAGAAGCAAGCTGACGGCTCTCCTCCACCGATCGAAGTGCAGTGAAAGCTCCATGCGCATCTGTCTGGGCGGACGGCGCGTCTGTCTTACTATGGTTGCCTAGTGGTCGCAAGATGCCAGACGCAATGCAAGCAACGTATCGGACGAGTCGTGAGCAGCCGCAATGGACGTCATTGCGCAACTTGAGCTGCATCCCCAAACATTTGTTCATCCCAATCATTGTAGCCATGAGCGCCGTGCTCGCACTCCGGGTCCTCACGACAATGGCGTCCATGCTCGTGTCGGTCAGCCCCGCGGCCGACATGTACAAGATCCACCGCGAGAAGACGACGGGTCCCAAGTCCATCCTGCCGGTCATTGCGCTCTGCTGCAACAGCCACATTTGGATGTGGTATGGCTACCTCACGTCCAAGTTCTTCCCGCTGTGCCTCACGTCGGTGTTCGCACAGCTCTGCGGCAGTGTCTTCATCTCCATTTACTACTTCCACAGCGCGCAACGCTCCCGCGTACGACTCATGCTGATCGTCGCCGCCGCCATCGTCTCCCCCGTCGTGTGCTACACCATCTTGACGATCGCGGGGCTCACGGGCAGGACCACGACGCAGGTCGCCCACGCCATCGGCTACATCGGTGCGTCCTTCAGCATCTCGGTGCTGGCGTCGCCCATGGAGCGCGTCAAGCTCGTGGTGCGCACTAAGTCGGCGGCGGCGCTACCTGCGGCCATGTGTTGCATGAGCCTCGTCAACACGAGCCTCTGGCTCACGTACGGCATCATGAGCCGTGACCTGTTCCTGGTCGCACCCAACTCGTGCGGCGTCGTGCTGTGCTCCATCCAAGTCGCGCTCTGCATTATCTACCGCGACAAGAAGCCTGGGTCATCACCTGCATGCGTCACCGACACTGAGCTGTGCGAGTGCAGCAGCCTCGACTTGCTCGAAGCCGGCGACTGCCGAGCGAGCGAGAGTCTCGAGTTGTCGCTGCCATTGACGCCCAACTCGCCCTTCGACTCGCCCAAGGACGCGTTCGAGCCTGAGCTGGCCGAGTACGCACCCATGCGCACACCAAGATCGCCCACGGTGTTGGCGCCGGTCAACGCGTGAGCCGAACGTGCGCATAACAGCCTTAGATGACAGTGCATTAGAACAGTCATGATGATGTTTTGAATAGATTATGTTGCTACGGCCATTTCCGATTCTTGAAGGTGACAGCCTCCCGTGGAAGGAAAACTCGTCGCTTCAATCTAAACAGGAGATCCCATCTCTTGCCGGTTGGCACTTGAGGTCGGTGTGGCTCGCTGCAGCCCGAGACGCTCGGGAACTCAATGGCGGACACAACGCAAAGTGTTGAACGATGTTTCCGCTATGGCCAGCGGTGCTGGCACACTTCAGACACCGGAACAGTTCCGCGACGCCCAAGTCGATGTGCAGCCGCGAGGAGCAACAGCACGGCATTGACAGACTCGGTGATTCGTTCATCGAGGAGACGACCAACCTCTAAGGTCCAACAGCAAGCATCGGAATCGATTGGGTCCAGGGGGTCCAAACATACAGGCAGGTGGTTCATCTCCACCACCCAGATTGCTTGAAGATTACAAGGAAGGCGGCTGCATCACACGGTCGGCGTCCTGTTTACGAGGAGCTTCCACCGCCGACTTGGCGCTCCGGCCTCCACCGAGCCCACCGGTCGCTCAGGCGTCGGGCTGTTGCCTCCTCAACGTGCCGGGGCAGAGCAGAGGCTAACTGAGATCCATGGCGTGCAGTAAACTCCACACCCGAGACCTTCAACTTGATCGAGCATAATCCGCGGCGAACTTCACATGTGCAGAGTCGACGCAGGGTCAACGTCTGAAAAACTGGATCTGTATTTGTCGATAACCTCTAATTAAGAATGCACAATTGGATGCCTCAATATTTTGGTTCACTAATTAATGCTACCCACTAAACTGATTGCACCACTCAGATGTAATAATTCATGTGACAAATGAGAGAACGACGAGAGCGCAAACCTGTTGGGCACGTCGGTGGTGTCACGCTGCCCGTTCTGGTGACACAAAGTGCGCTTGTCTTTAGAATTGTGGCGGTGCGGTCAAGTTGGTGGTGCTTCACCACAGCTCTCGACGCCATGATGGACCGCAATGGCGTCCTACCAGTTCTCCAAGTCTCTAGGGGATTGTCCACGCCAGAACACTATCATGAGGGTCTCCGCTCGCTGAGGCTTTTTCGGTGCCACCTTCTTCAGAACAAGCGAGCAGCTTTCGATTTTACACCCACCGAAGCACAATCCGTGACACCTGCTTCGATCACTTCCGGGTGGCATTTGTTCCTCGCCGTTGCACGTATCCATCCTCTCACTCGGTCAAACCCTGCTCGGCGGACAGCGACTTCAAGTCCAGAGCATAAACAACCTCGAAAACCACATGCGCGCGGGCGAGCTGCCACTCTGAAAGCTGGTCTCGAGCCGCCCGACGTGCGTCCAAGCACCATCTGCTTCAGACTCAAGCGTAAACGGTGGCACCGTCCGCCGACATACGTCTGCGGCTCTTCAACGTCGAGCTGGCCGGCCGAATCGGTTGTGAGGCTCTCGTCATCGGTCGATGATGAGAGCCTCTCAACCCGATCTGTTCTCCTCATCTCTGACGCAGTGGGAGAGCAACCATTGGCCGCAGCCAACATGCATGATAAATAGCGTGCATCACACTCACACAGCACAGTTCTTGGCCCAGCTGTCGTGGCCCTGTCGACTCGAGATGCGTGTGCTGCTCTGGTTCCCGCACCAAAACAGTCAAACGCCCGCGACTCTCAACAATCGAAGCTCGGCGCGGATTATGCATGCACGCTGGGGCTTCTTCAAGTTGAGATGGCCATCGCCAGGCCGGCGGCTGAGCTTTGAGTTGTAAAGCGCCACGCCAGCAGGAGGAGGAGAGCACATGGACTGGACGGCAGCGACTCCTTCCCTTTCTCTCTCGGCTTGTAGCAACGCGGCGTGGTACGCTGTCCACGGCTCTGTCCGCCACCCGGAAGCTTCGCTAAACCTCAGCGTGTCACCACCCCTGGCACTCGCCCTCAGCCCCTCAACCGGTCTCGCGAGCCTTCCCTCGAGCTCACCTCATTCCCAAACGTGCGCTCTTGCCAGCAAGCTACTCAGTGCATCAACAGCCATGGCGAAGGACCTGGAGCAGGGCGGCGACCACTACTCGTCGACGGCGTCGCCGATCGTCAAGGACGGCTCGCTGCAGCAGCCGAGCGCCACGATCCAAGGCGCGTCCTTCATGCGCCTCGTGTGGGTGTCCATCCCGCGCATGAGCATCAGCATGGCCTGGTCGGCGCAGTGGGCCGCCATCGGCCCGTACCTGAGCACCATGCTGCCCAACTACGCCGTTCAGCTGACGCAGCTGATCGGACCCTTCGTCGGCATCCTG
>JAADYH010000828.1:0-13811 GCA_023338125.1 Phytopythium aichiense | reverse complement strand
GGGGCGGGGCGGGGCCGGCGGGGCGGGTGGTCGCTGCGGCCGGGCGATCCGGCGCGTTCGTTGTCTGTCCGCGTCCTGGTTGCGGTCCGCGGCGCGACTGTGGTTTTCTCGCTCAGTGCCCCCGGAAACAACACGGGCTTGGCGGAAGAGCGGCAGGGGGGATGATCAATTTCGAGAGGGGGGAACGACGGACCGAGGGAATGTATTAGATTAGAGAGCGACGTGAATGCCTGATTTGACCTTCCGACCGGAAACGAACCCACGCGGATCTCTTGATTTCCGTATCGGAAGCCATCAGCAATCCGAAAGAAAGCTTTGCTCGTCATAAATACAAAGCACATTAAATCAAAGAGATACCCGATGCTAGAGGTAGCGAGCGTGGATTTTTTTTCATTCTCGCGAAGTTGAACATGGCGTGTCATTCGCGTATATTACCCCTACCCGCTCACCTGAATAAATTAGTACAGGTTCAGCATCTGGATTCCGAAAAAGATACAAAATCCAAGACGATTGCTTGGCATGCAGCAGAGGGTTCAGTTGAGGTGGCAAAATGGATGCGTCAAATATATGAAAAATACGTCGGGCGTCCTTCCTGCGACAGGGGATGATCAATTTAGAGAGACCAACAAAGTGAATATTATTTTCTTTTGGCACCAGCATGTGCGAAAATGTTGCAATGAAAATGGCTGAGCAACCGCACACAGAATTTTATTCAAGCTACATTTCGTGGTCCATCGTCTTCCTCTTGTGGTTCTGGGCAGACACCTCGGAATTTGATCCACAAGAAATCATTTTTTTTTTAGTGCAAATATCAGGCCCGATGAAGCGGAGACTTTTGTTTTATTCTCACTAGTGCATATGTTATGCAAGTGGTTCGAACCCACTCTCAGGTTGTGTGGATCACATCAGTCTTTCCATGAAATGTGTAAGTTGTTTTATTACGCGTTTCAATTACAATACATAAATAGAATGCTATGTTTTTACTTGATCCAACTAAGTGGACCAAATATTGCAACATTGGATAGGCAGCCTACAAATCTATTTCAATCTATTCGTTGTATTGGATAATATAGCATATTTTGAAAACACCATGGACAAAAGGGAAACCTGTGTTTTACGATACTGCGTATTGATCAAAATAGATAATAACAAAAACCGCAATGTTCAAACACGAGACAGAATTTTTGATGCGACGGACGCGTCACATTGTGCCACCTCCACGTGCCCGCCACGTCACGACGTCCACCACCTCATGCGGTGCCCGGCGTCCCTTGTGGGCCACAGCTCGTCCGTCCATGCGGTCGGTCGATCCCGATCGATCCGTCATGGATCGTCCATGGCCCTGGATTCATGCGGCGCGGCGCGAGAACTTGAGGATGGACAGCCGCTCGTTCTTGGCGCGGGTCGAGCGCACCACCTGTGGATCATGGCATGGCATGCAGCGTTCCAACGTTCCAAAGTGCCAATACGTGAGTCTTGAACCGCTGTGTACACGAGCAGCGGACGCTCCGGCCTACCGTCGTGTCAAAGCCATCGCGCGCCATGGCGGCCGCGATCTGCTTCGGCTTGTTCTCCGCCACCACCACCATGTAGAACACCCCGCGCGGCGACAGCAGCGTCTGCCGTGGGCCAGCAGCGTCAGTGACAGCTGGAGACCAGCGAGAACGCAATGCAAAGGTGGCACCTTGACGCGCGGCAGCAGCCGGTCGATCACCTCGCGGCCGTCGACGCCACCCGCCCAGGCCGCCTCGATGCCGCTTCCACCATCAGTCAGCACCTCACGCGCCTCACATGTCCGAGCAGGAGGTGAAAGACCCACGTACTTGGAGCCGACCTCTTCCGACGGCGTCGGCACGTACGGCGGGTTGAACAGCAGCACGTCCACTTGGCCCTACCACGCACAGCATCGATCCCCATGAGCCTCCCTCGTCTCCTCTCCTCGTCCGCCTCGGTCGGTCGCCGTCTAAAACAGCAGCACGCACGCGTATCCGCGGCTCGAAGCTCTGCAGCAGGTCGGTGCGCGCGACGTCGAACGTCTGCACGCCGTTGATGCGCGCCGTGTTGGTCGCCACGGCTGCGGCCAGCGGGTTCACGTCGGACGCGAGGAACAGCGCGGCGTGGCCCAGGCGCTGCAGCTCGGACGCCAGGTACGTGGACACGGCGCCGCTGCCGCACCTGCTTGCAGCGACCGATAGGACGCGCATGAGCAGCGAGAGGGAGAGACGAGAGAGAAGACGAGGACGCACCCGATCTCGACGCAGACGGCGGGCGATAGCGCCTGCAGCCGCGGCAGCTCGTCCTGCAGCGCATCCAGGAACAGGAACGTGTCCTCCGCCGGCTCGTACACGTCGCAGTCGAACGCCATGTCGATCTCCGGCACGCGCGCGGGCGTCGTCGTCGTCGTCGTCGTCGTCGTCATGGCCGCCCCACCACTGGTCATTCCCCGCTGCTCCATCCGTCGCAACGGCGCCAGTGTACCTTACGCTGGTCGTTTAGTGGCCGGCATGAGCGCTGGCACTTGGACACCAGCGCCGCCAATGCCATCCGAGCCCGACAACAACAGACAAACTGTCATACAGGAGTGACGCCACTGTCCACCATCACGGTGTCGATACCATCCGAACCGGATGACGATCCACCTTGGACATGAACGCAGCACCTCTCGAGGCGAGAGTCGCCGTTGCAGATGAAAATGATAGTGCAAGTATTTGGTAAACGCCCTCGAGCTCCTCCTTCTTACAACTGCTGCCCGAGGAAATGGTCGCGCCTCGCGCGCTTGTGCCCAGTTAGCGTCGATGCTGCCGTTGTCTTGGCTGCTGGCAGCCGCGCCAAGAACGCCTTCACCTCGACATCAGCAGCAACTATCGCCTCTTTTGCGTCGGCGAAGGTTACTCCCTGGTCTCCATACGCTGCCCCAATCATGAATGTAAGATTGATTCCCTTGTGCTTCCGCACAGCCGCTTCGTCGATCTGGAGCTTCACCGCCTTCTGGTCACCGCTCTTGAGTCCATCGGGAAGCTTCTCGAACACCACCGCTGACAGCACATCCGCCAGCGTTGCTTGCTCGCCACTTGGCGCCTTCTCCTCCAGCTCTTCCTCCTTTTCTTGCTTCTCCTCCAGAGTGGCGCTCGCCACCCCGACGCCCACCGCGTCGACATCCATCTCGTCAACGACCACTGCTTTTGCGCACGTGGTCTCTTCGTCGATCTTCATCGCGTCGTGGCTCAGCGCTTGCGCCAACTTGTTCGTCTCGACACAGCAGCAAAATTTGCAACTAACTGTCGGGTCCCTCTCGTATGGGACGGAGACCAACCACCGGGGTGGCCAACACCATCAAGCCGATCAAGTCTGACGAGTGATGATGGTTTTCGACTTCAACATCAAGTCAATAGAGTGGCGATGCGGCGGCTCGACGGCTTCAAATAGCTGAACGTCGTCTCGTGCCATTCTCCATTACACCACTTCGACTCTCACCCACAGCCCCTCAGATTACCTGCGTCCTGATACATTTACCAATCCCATTCCCGCCACTCGTCAATCGACGCTCGCAACTTCAACGCATGATACCGATACCGATAGCATTCACACCACGCGGTACGACGAGGCCCGCAGACCGCCATTTGGAGCACTCGACGCTCGCTCTTCCTGCTCCAGCCGCACCTGCTTCAGCAGCTGACGCAGCTCGTACGCGATCTGCGCAGCCAGCGGTCGACGGTCGGGGTCCTGGGCCATACACCGATCCGCCAGCTCCTTGAACGCCGGCCGACACGCGCCTGAGAACGTCGGACGCAACTTACCGTCCGCCACCAACTGCAAGATCGCCACGTTCGCCAGTTGCTTCACGTTGTCCGCGCCTCGCGCGTCATCGTACGGGATCTTGTGCGTGTCCAGCTCGGACAGCACCACTCCGAAGGCAAAGATGTCGGACGGCGGGCCGTAGTCCTGGCTGCCAGCCAGGACCTCGGGAGCCAACCACCGACCCGTGCCCACACCCGCAGTCATCGTATGATTCTCCGACTGCACGCGAGCGGCACCAAAGTCCGTCACCTTGGCTTGCCAGTCCGGAGACGAGAGCAGCACGTTGCGCGACTTGAGGTCGCGGTGCACAATTGGCGGCGTGAACGAGTGCACATACACGAGCGCATCGACGATGTCGTTCGCGATCTGCATCTTGAACGCCTCTGCTGACAGCCGCTCCACCTCGTCGCCACTGCCGTTCGCCGACTCCGTCTTGGCGAGGTAGTCTCGCAGGTCGCCGTTCTCCATGTACTCGAAGAGTGCCTGGATGTCGCTGTGAAATGTCCACGCGACTCCCATGAAGGCGACGATGTTGGTGTGGTCGAGCTGCGAGACAAGCTTGATTTCGTCGATGAACCGTTGAAGCACGACCTGCTGCTTCTGTGGGGCGTTCGGGCCAGTTGCACGTCGACCGATACTGATCCCACCACCGCTTCCTCCGGCATGCCCAAGCGGACGCTTGGACGCCAGCAGCTGAGACGAACGGTAGCGCACGAGCCAGACGACTCCGAACGAGCCGCTGCCGATCTTGCGCACGTCTTTGATGTCGCGCGCGTCCACTCGCAGCGCTTGCAGTTGCTCGTCGTTCCAAAGGTATTGAGGCGCGCCGGCCGTCGATCCGGGAGTCATTTCACCCGTGAGAGTCCGCTGCTGGGTCGAAAGCACGCTGTTCTTGCGGCGACGGCGGGCGACGAAGCACCAAACCAAGCCACCGATGAGCAACGCCGCGGCAATCCCACCAACGACACCTCCGATGACAGCGCCGGTGGAATGCCCGCCGCCGCTGTCGGTTGATTGGCTGCCAGACGAACTGTCGAGTTCGCCACTGGTGCTCCCGTCGCTTGACGTTTCGTCGTCAGATATGCACACGATGATGTCGTGGACGACAACGTTGGCCATGCTGCCGCAGTTGGGCGTCTCGGCAAAGTCGTACACGTGCAGGTCAAGGCTGACAAGGTTCTGCAGGAACGCCGCCTGCGCGCGCGTGAACGTGGGCATACCTGCCAGTGGGTTGCCCGAAAAGTGTCTGATCAAGCGATGCAAGAAGCGGGTCTGTCAGTGAGTGGAGCGTGAACGACAAGGACGTCGGGAGGCGTCGTACAGATACTGGAGCGCCGACAGGTTGAAGATGGCGTCCGGGATCGCCGTGAACGAGTTGTTGTTGAGGTATCTGGCAGCACAGACGCAACACGCGAGTTAGTCCAGCTCGTGATCGACCAGTCGTCACAAGAAGCAGAGGCGTACAATCCCCAGAGCGACGCGAAGTTGCCGCTAAAGTCCGTCAGGTAGTTGTACGACAGATCCCTGCGGTATATGTGGGTGTGCATGAGCCCAACAAGTCAGATAACCGTACAAGGAGTCTGCTCTGGGACCCATCGGACGTACATGACTTGGACCTGCTGGAAGTCAGGCGCGTCGTACGCGAACTCGGTGAGCACGTCGTTGCGCAACGCGATGCTCAGCACGCCGGCCGGCAGCAGCGCCGGCAGATTGGTCACGTTCTGCAGGTTCATGCTGTACAGGTTGACGATCGACAGGTTGCTGTTGTCCGCCAGGAAGGTCCCGTCCAGCGCCATGTCGACCACCTTGCCGGGGGCAAAGTCGTCGTAGGCGGCGCTCGATCCGCCGTAGAAATACCTGTTCACGGATGGACGGAGCACGCTTGTGAGCACTTGGGCGTCCTCAACAGACAAAGACCGACCGACGACGCAATGGCGCACACTGTGGTCACGAGCGGGTCGAGCGTGGCGGTCGTGATTGACTGCAGCGCGTCGTTCGTGGCCCATGCGTACGAGCTCGTGTCGTTCTCGAACGCGGCGATGGTGGCGTCGTAGGCCTCGTCGCCGAGCTCCGCGCGCTCCTGCGCCTCCTCGGCGCTCTCGTAGCTCGCGCTGAACGGGATGAGCATCGAGGCCGTGTCGGACGCCGAGTAGAACCCGGTGAAGCACACGTAGGCGCACACATCGTCGTCGTCGTTGGTGCAGCCGGCCTTGTGCTCGCTGTCCGTGTCCGAGCAGTCGCTCGCGTTGTACACGAGGCACGCCGCGTAGGCGTCGCACATGCCGCCGCACGCCCACGTGAGCTGGTTCGCGACGCCCGTGCAGTCGCCGTCCGCCAGCGAGGAGCCCAGCAGCGCGGCGACCGCCGTGGAGAGCGCGGCGGACCGGCGGAAGGAGACCAAGGCCATGGTGATCGATCACGGAGCCAGGAAGGCGCTGCAAGGCCGACGTGGAGGGATTGGAGGGCGGGTCTAACGCGAACTGCGGCCGCCGGGGAAGAGCAGGTCGGCGGTGGACTCCATGGACTCCATCATGGAGCATGGCCGGCGGGGTATTGACGGGCGATTGCGGGATATGTGACGTGTGGGGTCAGAAGGGCCTTCCAAAGTAGCTCATCATATTGCGTGTTGTATGTAGTTATACAGCGATATAAAGGTTTTATAAGTCACATTTTGACAGCATTTATATGGTAGCATTGAATAATGGAGGCTGCAAAGGAGTGAACTGACTGGGGGAAGGCTCACTTCGTTTGTCTCGTGGCTCAAATTCCAGTGGACCCAACCGAGCTTTCAGCACTCGCCGCTGACTCCTTGGTGTTCGACTTCCTGATATGTCGGTAGGCTTGTCAGTTCATTCCCATCAATGCACTTCCAGCTCGTCCTTCGCAAGTGCAAGTGAACTTCAAACGTATAAGTAGGCGTTCTGTCGTCTTTCAGGGGTCTGTGAAGCTGCCGAGCTCGTTCAAGACCCTCTAGACCCTCGTCCGTGTGTCCGCCGCTCTACTCCTTCTTGTCGCTGGGCTCGAGCGAGCGCACGGCCATCTCGAGCGCGCCGTCGAACGTGCGGTTGCCGCCGATGAAGCCGGCCGTGTGCACGAACGTGCAGCCCGGGATGCCCGATGCAGCGCTCAGCTCGTCGTCGCGCAGGCCGCGCCACGCCGGCAGCAGGCCCTGGCGCAGCGCGAACGACCCGGACTCGGTGTTAATACCCTGCACGCGCGTCATGCCGCCCGTGGCGTCGTTGTACAGCACGAACTTGATCTGCCCGGGGATCACGAGCTTCTCCTCCACGTCGTACAGGTGCGACTTCCACGGGCAGTAGTCCTTCAGGTGCACGATCTCGCCCGACGCATGCGTCTGGAAGCGCTGCGAGACGGCGCGCTCGACCAGCTCGCGCGCCGGCAGCCACGAGTTGACCAGCTCCAGCACGCCGTTCGTGAACTCGGTGATCGTCAGATACATGGCCTGCTGGAACGCCGCGTTCATGGCGTCCGTCGACTGGTCCTCGTTCCAGCCCGGGTTCAGGTACCCGACGCGCGAGCTGAGCGTCGTCGAGACCTGGTAGTTGAGCGAGCCCTCGCCGCTGAACACCTGCACGCCGTTGTCGATGCCGTCAATGTGCTCGATGAAGTTCTTGTACGTCTTCTTGTACAGCGCGTCGAGCGTCTCAGCGTCCAGATGCGTCGGCGCCGCCAGCACCTCGATGATCTCGCGTCCAAAGTGCCTGCTCACAGCACGGACAGTCAACACCCGGGTGACCAATCCAACCGCCATGAACGCAGTCGATGCCCGTGTTCCTTACTTGTAGACGAGTCCGGCGCTCGAGAGCTTGGTGGAGCGCACGTCGTCGAACACCTCGTCGAAGCCGCGCTGGTGGTGGTCGAAGCGCAGCTTCTCGGCGTCGTACGCGCCGCCGACGTCCACGACCACGTCGCAGAGCGCCAGCTTGCTCTCGTCGCGCGTGCGAAGGATGTCGTGCGCCGCGAAGCGCGGCAGCAGCTTGAGCATCGACACGGCCAGCGCTTCGTCGCAGTGGAACGTGCCGTTGTGCGTGCCGATGAGCTTGGCCTGGCCAGAGGCCGAGCCGGAGCCAGAGCTCGGCACCGCTGAGGCCACGCGGGCGCCGCGGAAGGCCGAGAAGCACGGCGCCGTCGCCACGAACTTGCCCGCCTTGGTCGAGAGCGCCATCTTGTCAGTATCGATCTTGGAATGGACCATTGGCTGGACCACCACCAAGCAGCTCCTCAGAGGATGTGGAGCGGACCTATATCGCGGTCCACATGTTTTATGGGATTACTACATGTTCGTGTGGAACGCCATTTGGAGCGCTCCACATGGGATCAGACACGAAGGGGAACGCACACCGAGTGAGAAAGCGATGGACGTGGCGGCGGCAATGGACCCGAGCTGGGCCTTCGACGGCTTCCGCGTGGCCTTCCCCGATGCCGTGGAGCGCGCGTTCCGCTCCGCCTATGGCGCGGAGCACTGGGAAGACATGAAGCACGCGCTCGCCACGCCGTACGTGTGATTTTCCGAGCGTCTGGGGCGTCCGTGACGCGCATGTCCGTCCATGAGCAACTCCATGAGCAGCTGTAACCATGCAGTTCGTTGGCGACACGTCCCTGATGCTGCTGCCTGGTGTACGAGCTGACGACTGAGGTGAATGCGACCACCACAGGCCGACGTACACGGCGGTGCGCGTCAACACGATGCGCCTGCAGCCGGAGGAGGCGCTGGCGTCGCTCGACGCGTCGGTGCTGCGCGCGTTCAACGCCAAGCTGCAGGCCGAGACGGCCCGCGCGCCGGTGGCTCCGTTCCAGCACCCGCTGCTGCCGGACGTGCTGGTGATCCCGTCGGCGCCGCGCGTCGAGAGCCCGGTCGTCACCTACCGGCCGGAGCTCAAGAGCATCATCGTGGACCGCCTGTGCGGCGAGGCCGTGCTGCGCGGCAGCGACATCTTCGCGCGCGGCGTCATGAGCGCGAGCAGCGGGCTGAACGCGGGCGAGCGCGTCAACGTGTTTGTGGACCTGGACCACGCGCAGACGCGCGGCAGCAGCTTCGACGACCACCAGGCGCGCAAGCTGCTCATCGCGCACGGCACGACCGTCATGGCGCGCACGGAGCTGTTCCGCGCGCAGCGAGGGCTGGCCATCACGTCGCTCGTGCGCGTCTGCGCGGACGCGCCGCCCATGAATGGCGTGCTGTCGGGCGACATCTACGTGCAGAACCTGCCGTCCACCGTGGTGGCCCACGTGCTGGACCCGCAACCGGGCGAGACCATCATCGACATGTGCTCGGCGCCCGGCGGCAAGTCGTCGCACGTGGCGACGCTCATGAAGAACCAGGGCACGCTGGTCGCGTGCGACCACTCGAAGCGCAAGGTGCTCGAGCTGCAGAAGCTGTTCACGCAGCTCGAGTTCGACAACGTCGTGCCGCTCAAGATGGACACGACCCACGCCGTGCTGCCGCGCGCCGAGTCGGAAGCCGCCGCCAGCACGAGCGTGGCGGACGTGCTGGCCGACGCGAGGGCGGCCAAGCTCAAGGACGCGCACCTCCTCCCGGTGCGCGGCTTCCACCCGGAGACGTTCGACCGCGTGCTGCTGGACCCGCCGTGCTCGGCGCTGGGGCTGCGTCCGCGCCTGCTGCACGCCGAGGACGACAAGGAGCTGGCCAAGTACGCGAGCACGCAGCGCAACTTCCTCTGGGCCGCCGTGTTCCTGCTCAAGCCGGGCGGCACGCTCGTGTACTCGACGTGCACCATCAACCCGGAGGAGAACGAGCGCATGGTGCGCCACGCGCTGGACAAGTACCCGCTGCAGCTCGTGCCGCAGTCGGTGCACATCGGCGCCGCGGGGCTCGCCAACCAGGGGCTGAGCGACGAGGAGGCCGCGCTGGTGCAGCGCTTCGACCCGGCGGACAAGGAGCTCGACTCCATGGGCTTCTTCTGCGCAAAGTTCGTCAAGACGCGGTCCATCCGCGACGCAGACGTGTAGACACTACTTAGAGCGATTGGCTCGTGGGAATAGAGCGACGTGAGGATGGGAGGAGTTCCGACGTCTTGAAGGGATTTCATGTTAGCTACTGCTGAGTCTACAGCGGGTCGTTGTCTATCGGCCGCTACTGTTTGGGGTGGTAGAGCGCCTTGAGGTCGGCCAGCGCCTGCTCAATGTCCTGCGCGAACTTGTCCGAGCTCGTCGACGGACACGCCTTCTTGCTCGAGATGTGGAAGCCGAGCATGTCCTCGCCCGCGACCATGTAGCTCACGCCGTAGCCGTCCTCGGCCACGGGTCCGAAGCCGCCGCCGGGGCACCGCGCGTCGTCGATCGAGTACTTGGAGCCCTCCAGCGCCTTCTCCACCAGCCGCCAGTTGTCCGTCTGCTGCTGCGGCTGCTGGCTCGTCGATAGCCGCCACGGACGGCCGAGCGCATTCTGCAGGAAGGGCGACTCGATGCCAAAGCCCACCGACACGCAGTACAGCGTGAATAGGTGCCGGTCCACGCCCTTGCCGCTCATGGCGTCGCGGTATGCGTCCTGGTGCTGCGCGCACGCCGCCTGCAGCAGCTTGACCTTGTCCGCGTCCGACAGGCTCGGGTCCACCATGCCCAGCACGAACGCCTTGGACGCGTCCGTCACGGGCCGCACCGTCTCCGTGCGGCCGTCGCGGTACAGCCGCGTCATACTCGACTCGTACGTCTGCGTGATGGTGCCGGCGTTGCGGAAGTACGCGAGCTGCAGCGCCATCTGGATGAACGCGTCGGGGCTCACCTTGAACTTCTTGATCAGGCCCTTGCCGTAGTCCGTGTGCGAGATCACCTTGAGGTCAAAGTCGGCGATGGCGGCCTTGGCGTCCGCCAACGCCCGCGTGACCGCCGCGTCCAGTCCAGAGCTAAAGTCCCACGCGAGCAGCTTGCACGGCGGCAGCGGCGACGCCTTGTCGCCCTCGCTCGCCACCGTCGCGTCGCCGCTGGCGTCGTACGGGTTCGTGTAGCACTGCTTTGTGTACACGTGCTCCCACACGTGGGCCATCACGGGCGCGTCCGCCCACGCGTGCTCCGCGTTGATGCCGGCCACGCAGCTCTTGTACACCACGAGGTTGAAGCTCTTGTCGAACCAGCGGTTGCCGCCGCTGCCGTGGATCAGGTCCTTGCCCATGAGTGTCCAGTCGCTCGGCTCGTCGTCCTGCAGCACCACCACGAACACGGCCGTCTCGACGGCGTCCAGCGACCGCTTGTTCACGCCCTCAGAGAAGAAGCGCTCGCGGTTCTCGGCCCACTCGATGCGGCCCGACGCCGTGAGCGCCGCCAGGTTCTCCTCGACGGCCGACGACGCGCTCAGCCCCTTGCTCATGGCCTCGATCGACTCGAGCTGGCGCTGGATCTCGTGCTTCGAGAGCAGGCGGCCGTGCAGGCCCTTGGCGAACAGCGGCACCTTGAACACGCGGCCGTTGCAGAAGACAGCGATGTGCTTCGACTTGTGGTGGAACACCTTGAGCTCGTCCTGCTCGCGGCCAGGGATGCGCGTGCACGAAAAGATGCGGCGGTACTGGTTCATGCAGAGCGGCACCATGCCGCGGATGAGCTGCGGCGGCAACTGCTCGCGGTCCAGCTCCTGCTTGAACAGCATCATCTCGTGGACCAGCGCGGCCGTGAACGCCGCGCGCTTGTGCGTGAGCGAGAACTGCAGGTTGCGGCCGGGCAGCGCGTAGTAGTTGCTGTTGATCATGAGGCTCGTGCGGCCCTTGAGGTAGACGTACTTCTCCCACCAGTCCGTCACGTAGTTGGTTGCCCACCAGCTCTTGAGCGTCAGGTAGAACTGGAACTTGGGGCCGTCCTTCTTGAGGAACTCGTCCGCCATGCGCGTCGCCTCGTCGAACTCGTCCTTGGACAGCAGCGGGTGCACCGACTTGAGGTAGCGGTCCACCGTGTCCTTGAGTGGCGGCAGCGGTAGGCGCGGCAGCGCGTTCTGGAACGAGTACGTCAGCGGGTTGCGGCCGCTGACGATGCGCAGCAGCGCACCCCAGGCCAGCACCGTGACCGACTTTTGGCCGGGCCCGAGGTAGAGCCACCCGCGGTAGCTCAGCAGCAGGCGCATGACCATGCGCTGGACCCACATGAGCAGCAGGAGACCGAGGAAGCCGGCCCAGGCGGCCAGGTAGGCGAGGTACAGCGACCGGGGCAGCAGGTCGGCGAAGGGCACCAGCAGGTTGCCGACGCGCCAGACGAGCTGCGAGACGAAGCCCGCGCGCCACCACGACTCGGGCGGCGACGCGAGCACGACCCAGATGACGCCGGCGACCGTGAGCACGGCAGCGAGCGGCGGCGCCGGGTACACGCCGTGCTTGACGGCGCGCTGCAGGTGGAAGAAGCTGCGCACGGCGAGCTGGCGCAGCTCCCATGGCGGCGGGATGGTGAACGACACGCGGATGCCGTCGTCGCTGTACAGCAGCTCCACGCCGCGCTTGTGCTCGTCGAAGACGCCCGTGGCCTGGTGCGCTTCCGCCATGGCTGTGGGTGGTCTGGAAGACGGAAGAGGCGGGGAGGGGAACGAAGCGAGTGACGAAAAGGCGGGAAGCGCGGGCGCCGGCTGCCCCGGAGCGCTCCAATTCGAGACTGGTAGAGGAGACTGCTGTTGATGGAGGAGAAGGCGCTCGGTGGCTTCCCCTTCCCGAGCCGGGAAGGAAGGAAGACGGGTGGGCGGCGATCCGACTTTGGCTTGACTCGGGAATGGGGGGGGGACTGCGGAGCTCTTGGCGGAGAAACATGTTGCATTTTGTATGGCGGGACACATCGTTGAGGTTGGCGAAAAGCCATAAAAACGGACGTGTCCGACGTGACGTTGGGACATCTGTTCAGGATCGCGTCCTTGACTTGTTCTTCAAGGTTGGTGCGGGTCAAATTTTAGGATGATCAGAACAGAAAGCTGGATGATTCTCGCCAATCGCGGCCAGGCGGAACATTTATAGGTTGCTATTTTTGGCGAATCACCGGCGTGTTTCTGCGGTTTACGGAATCCAGATGCGAACTCCTCTCCCGTCACCCCCGAAACTTCAGTTTGGGACCGGGCGTGAATGGCTCACTTTGAGGTTTTACGACCAAAACCTCATCTTGAAGTTGGCGCGAGGTGTGAAAGTGACACCGCCGACGAATTCCGTCACTTCGACACGCAACCACCCAAAAACACGCGGCAGTCCTCTGTTTCACCCACTGACCGAGCCTGCACCACCCAAATCGATGCGCAAGATACACATTTCTTACCTGTACTCTGAACGACCACGCCAATTTGGATAAATACACGCGTTTTGCAAAAACAACCCAATCTTGTGAAAAACATAATGTGGCCCACCCCAAGTCAACTTTGCGACTTGGAAAACGTGTTGGTTTTCCAAGTTGCAAAAACGGCGTCGAAATCCTGATTTAGATTAAATGTTTGATGTGGGTTCCTCCTTTTTTTAGGACGGTGTGTTTGGTTTTTTGCTGGGTGGATATCTTTTCGATAAAATAAGTCGTATAAGTTGACATTTTAGCTCAAATACCACTACTATGTTGGTACTATACGTAAAAAGGGTGATGCACCTGTTTTATATCTGACACCCTTTTTGCAAGGTGTTATAAATATTTATGTACCCGTTCTTTTGACTTTTGTAAGTGGATCGGGTGAGTTTCGAATATATTTCTAAAAAGGGTAGTGAAAAGGGTGATGTGTGTGTTTAAATGCACATTCATGATCCCTTTTTAGATAAAATCATAATATGTTGAAGGAAGTTGAAAAGTTTCTAAAGGTATTTTACAACTCAGTCACAAGAACAAACTGTCCAAATCTAATGTGGTTACACTAAACCATGACCACATGCTCGCCAACTGTCGGATTGAAATGTCGATGGACAAGTTCATCGCCTGCAACTTGCTGACACCAGCGGAGGAGCTTGACGTGTTCGGGCGAGCCATTCCGAATGACAACAGGTGGCGATCCACCTACGTCGGGTTTACAGTGGACCCATGGAACTGCCTTCGAGAGC
>JAADYH010000827.1:0-13816 GCA_023338125.1 Phytopythium aichiense | reverse complement strand
ATACATCCGTCCTTCGACCACTGTTGACGAACAGCAACCGCATTGAACGAATGAAGTTCGCGTCGTCGTTCACTGGTGAGAGCACGGGCCGCTATGCATTTTTTTCGACCACGTCTGTGACGGGAGTCACACAGCACAGTACACGGAGGAAGCGTGTAATCGTAATTAAATGATTTGTATTGAATTAACAATACGGAAGCTTGTGCTTCGGTTACAATTAGACTAGGGCTTTGTATGGCCCTAATATAAATGTACTAAACACCTGCGACTTGGTAAAAAAGAGACTGTGTATTGATTGAGCCCTGTCGGAAAGGGGGCTTTCGAAATAGGTGGTTCCTATGGTACTTATAACCTCTGAGGTTCAATACGGTAATGCATCATCAATTAAGGGAGACCCACGGTACTCCCGGCTCGTGGGTTTAATCTGATACTAACTTTTATACTTTCGTGGTTGTCGTTGAAGCGGCATGGCAGTGTTCGCACAAGCAGATGCTAACGCTCCACGGTCCCGGTGTCGGCAAACTGGTCTCCGTGAAGCGCCGGCTAAGCGGTTTATTCCGGATGCTGCACCTGGATATCTGGACCCATTTGCCGCTCACCGTCTGCTTGATGAGTCCTGTGACACGCTATCTGGCCCGATCGCTTTGGCCGATCAACTGCTGGTCGGCCGGGATGACCTGTGCCGCCCAGGCTCTGCACGACCTCGTGACTGGGAACAACAATCAGGTGGTGAAGCTTCCCAGTGTGGGCCCACCCGTTGATGACTCGTGCCGACCCGAGCGCCAAGCAGTTCGCTGACACACTGCTCGTACCGCTCGGGACAGGGTGACGATCTGTTCCCTGTGCTTCAAAACCTACGAGAAGAATCCCAAGAAGGGGTACACAAACTTCTTGACGAACCTGCGCGTGGTGCACGGCGACTACATTGCTGAGTATCGCTTGCGGTGCGCGCCTGAATGATTCTGTCGAGAATAGAGAGATTTCGCAAAGTGCCATTCCTGGTCCACTCAGAAGAAATTGGTAAACCCGGGGCGATTTTCGGTGATAGGGCTTCGTTCTCAGGAATGCAGCAGCAGCAATCCTACGAATTGGCCATTCTCAAGAACGGCAATCCTGAGCGATTCCCTCGCATCTTATATCTCGCACCGTGGCCACTCACCACTCCGACGGTCTTGTCGCTATGGCCGATGAAGGGGAGGCGTTGCGCTGGTACATCATGAAGACGGTGCCCCGCTCGAAGCAGCTGCACTTCCTGTACCTGCTTGAGCATGTTGAGCGACCATTCATCCCGCAGGTGGTGTTCGACCTGTCGAGCTACACGGACGCCAACGCCGAGCTCGAATTTCGCTTTGACGTAGCAGGCGTACGACGTCTGCATGCGGCGCTCCGCATCCCGGAAGTCGTGATCACCGACGAGCGCGACCGCGTGGCAGGCATCGATGCCCTCTGCCTCATGCTCAGCCGGCTCGCGTACCCGAAGCGGTACTACGACCTCATGCAGATCTTCGGGCGCGCGCGAGAGGCGCTGTCCCGCATCTTCTTGCACATGATCGACTACTTGTACAACAAGGCCTCCGAGACCATCTACTTCGCGGAGGCGCTGGTCCACAACAGGGTCCAGCTCTACTGCGACGCCATCTACGCCAAAGGCGCTCCAGTGGACTGTATCTTTGGGTTTCCGGACGGCACTAAGGTCGCTGTGTGCCATCCGTCACCAAGGCTAGGGGAGACTGGCGAGAACCTCCAGAAGCACTGCTACAGCGGCCACAAGCGCCATCACTGCCTCATCTACCAGGCGGTGACGGCGCCGGACGGCATCTGTATTCACTTCTAGGGCCCATGGAGGGGCGCCGGCACGATAGCTCTGTGCTCCGGGCAAGCGGACTGCTCAACTACTTCCGCTCGAACGACGACATCTTCGCGGGCAAATTCATCTACGGTGATCCTGCGTATGGACTGCAGGACTACATCATGTGCGGTTACAAGGGCAACGTGACGGACGTGGAGCATAAGGCGTTCAACACGGAAATGAGCCGCGTCCGCGAGTCGGTGGAGTGGAATTTCAAGTGCATGAAGACTCTGTGGTCCTTCATCGAGTTCAAGAACCAGCAAAAGGTGCGCCTCTCACCTGTTGGCAAGTTCGTCAAGGTAGCCATGCTCCTGACGAACTGCCACAACTGCTACAGCGGCGGCAACCAGATCAGCAAATACTTCGGCGTCGCGCCGCCGACGATGGAGGAGTACCTGGGCGTGGACTAGCCGCCACCCTTTGAGCTTGCCTGCGCATTAAGGAGCGCCAATTGGATCATCTTCTCGAACTTCTCGTTCTCGAGGCGGGCCAAGATGAGCTGGTGCTCTCGGGCTGCTGCTTGCTCCTTCATCTCCCGCTCTCGCTCTCGCTCTCGTTCCCGGTACTCTCGCTCCTCAGCGCACTCAAGGCGGCGCTCTTTTCGCTCCTCACGGCGTGCTTCAGCCTGTTGCTGACGCTCCTTCCGGTTGTCCTCCCGAATGAGCTCGTACACGGTGGGGTTGCGGGGCTTCTTGGAAGCGCTGCTAGCGTCGTCGTCCGGCTCCATGGACGCGCGCTTCCGTGAGCGCTCTGACGCCTCATCGCGGAGCCCCTTGCCGACACTCTCCTCCTTCTTTGCTCGAGCCTTCTCGGCCACCGTCCTGGCGGTATCGGCGCGGTCGTGCTCGGCCACAAGAAGAGCCAGCTCGTCCATCAACTGCTGCCTCTCCTTGTACTCCTCGGACGCCCCCGAGAGCGTCTTTGACTTGGCGTCGCTCTTCTTGTGCGCGTTGAAGTGGGCTTGGGCAGACTTGCCCGTCAACTCGGTTTTCATGAAGCCCTCGACCGAGCACACGGCCTCTGCTGTTGCCTCCCAGCCGTACATCAGCTTGCCCTTGCCCTGCTTGATGGGGAGGTCTGCGCTCACCTGGCGCAGCAAGAGGACATCGTCTTGCTCCGTGAAATTCTTGCACTTGGACTTGGTCGGCTTGATCGGCTGCGCTGCTGGCGGTGCAGTGAAGTCAGCTTCGGTGAGCGCAATGACGACCGGGTTGATTGCCCCACCGCCGGCAGCGTCTCCAGTCGCCTCGCCGATCCCCCTGCGCGTCATGACCTCGATGCCGATGGCTAGAGCCCTCGAGATGCAGTGGTGGAGCATGGTCTTCGCCGTGTTCGCGCTCGTTTTGGTCTCACGCCGTTTGCCTGCAAGAAATTATCTTGGACGCGAATCTCCGCGTGGGAACAGACTGGATCGCAAAATCACAACGCAACTCAATCCATTCACATTCCTGTTCCGATGCACTTGACCTGAACGGATTTGAAATTGTGTCTGTGTGAAATCTCTCTAATGTTGCGAGCAATTGTTGGGCCGAACCATGTCTAGTCTCTCCTAATCAGATAGTGTACTTTTGTTCGTCTCGTGACAGTACAGAGACGTTCTGGATTTCGACATTGCATCACTCAAAATATTACTCACTCTTCTTCTGCATTTTTATCTACTCTGGAAATTTGTATCTAGAGAACGTAAAGCCGCCACGATCCAAATGACTCTAAACCCGCTATCAAATCATAATTCCTAGTTTTGTCATTTTTGATAACTAGTCAGTCATTTGATTTTTCTAACACCTGTACATGAGACGTAATCCATTCTTGACTGTTGAAAATTTACGCGACATGGTGAATGTTGACACAGTCGACAAAGGACGACATTCGTGTAATATTTGTGAAAACCTAAAATTTTCCATTTCGATTCTCGACCAAATTATAAGGCAGTGCTAGAGTCAGAGATAAATAGAATTATTAGGGACGATAATTCAAACTATGTCATCGATCCGTAAGAAGTAGTACTAAGACCATGATCGATGATAATTTGCATTATCGCACAACCGTGGAGTGCTGAGTAATGTCAAATTATGATGATTCGAATCACCTGAAATCGTTTGTGTGGCAATCAACGAAAAGTGCATTGGGTGCTTCCTGAAAACATATTTTCTTTTTGCAACGCGCAATTGTCCCTATTGTGGCGATTTTCTGTCGCGCAAATCGTCAAAAATACTCAGTGTTGATCCCCGTGCGAAGAAAACTAATACAGTGCACCATCTGATTCCAGACACCCAGTTGCAGATTTGGAACAATTCCGGATCTCACAGATCAGCACAGGGCGCCTCCACAACTTTATCATTTCAATTTGCTGCCGACCAAAATCACACTTTGTAAATTGCTCAAGACCCGCCAAACGATGGCCATCGCTCCAGCTGCGACCCCGCAACGTGAACGAATTGCGACTGGTCGAGGTGCCGGCTTTGGGGCGGACGAGCTGCGTGCGTTGCTCGAGGTGCTCGAGGAGCACCTCCCGATCGGAAGGGATGAGTGGGAGCTTGTTCTCGCCATCCATAATCGCCATTTCGGTGAGTTCAATCGCACTGTTGACTCGATTCGCCGAAAGTTTGCGGCCTTGTGTCGTTCCCGCATCCAAACAGGCAATCCTACATGCCCTGCCGAGGTCCGGACGGCGAAGCGGGTTCAATACCTAATGACTCAGCGTGCAGACATTGGCGAAGGCGACCACATCCCTGATGAGGAGCTGGGGCTGGAGGCAGCGACGGGGGAGCAACTTGCTGATTGTCGTGTGGCTGGTGATGCTGAGGCCGCGGCGGCCACTGGCGGCACTATCGCCACAGCCGCCCAAGACATCGAGCCTCCATCGACCACATTACGACCCATCTCTCGGCAGCCTGTCCGATCATCTCCTCGCCCTCTTGTCGGGCGAAACCAAGTCCATTCTGAGGCTTCGGATGACAAGATCGCGGCACTGATGCGGCAACAGCTTCTTCAGTCGCAAGAGGACGAGCGGAGCCAGCGGAAAGCGGAGCGTGCGCGCCGATAAGACGACCGACAGCGGTGGGAAGCCGAGCGATTGCGGTGGGAAGCTGAGCAGCGCCGCCGCAAAGACGAGAGGCGTGAAGAGCGTGTGCGCCGCGAAGAGAATGATCGCCGGCACGAGCAACTCATGCAGTTGATGGTCACGATGATGACCGCGTTCACCAAGCACCAGGAGGGAGGGCTGTTTCCTCAACCTGATGGTGGGTATGGGGTGAGAACTACATCCGAGATCAAGATCGGAGACATCGTGAGCCAGTTCTGCGGAAGCCTGATTGCTGGTGAGCCAGGGATCGCGCAGGACACCAGCGGGTATACACTCGAGTTGGACACGAAGGACGAGAACGGGCCAACCGTCTACGTGGGGTCAGTCGCTTGCGGCTTCATGAACCATTCATGCGAAGCGACGTGTGTGTTTCTGGAGCTGCAAAACCGGAAAAACGTGAAGGTCGCTGTAGTTGCTCAGAAACAGATCCCTGTTAGGGCGGAGGTGACGATCGACTATGACCCGAAATTATGGTTCGAGTGCCACTGCTCCAGCAACATTTGCCGAGCGAGCAAGAATGTGCACACCGGACGCAAGCACCATTTCATAAAACGACGAAGTTTCCGGCCAAATCCGAACATGGATGTTGTAATGAACGTTGACATAAGCACGATGCCATGCCTCTCGATCGTGTTCGACCAGTTTTGGGGATGAGGGGGCGCCTGAATGACTGCGACTACTGGCAGGTCAAATTCGTGCAGGATCATGATGCGCATCTCGGTTGTCGTTGAGTTTGAAACTACGAATAAAAGGTTATACCTGAACGTACAAGGCTGGGTTATGACCTGGAAGTGCACAACTGGGTCATGACCTGGAAGTGAAAGTCTGGGTCAAGCCCTGAAAGGTGCGCGAGCTTCTCTTTGCACTCGCGCTCCAATGCGTCGATCTCTTGCTCGTATATCTCCAGGCTATTCTGCGTATTCGCGAGCTGTGTTTCCTTCGTGCGCAGCTCGACTTTGACCCGCAACAGCTCCTTCTGAAGACAGCCACAGTCCTCGTCCACGTCCGCATGATTCCTCGCTCTCTCCTCGCTCTCTCCTCAATTGATAGAGTCTAGCCACACTTCTGCCTCCGGGAAAATCTGATGCAACAGGCTCGCTGGAGGCTCGACAGAGGCATGCGGTAGAAAGTAGTTTCCTTTTGCATGCTCAAACACAGCAAGGGTACGCATTGCCTCACGTGGAAGGGACGTCAGGTAGCACGCCTCCATCGCTTCGTTGTTCCACCGACCAAGGCGGCGAATCTGTGCCTCGCTCGCTCCGCCTAGGTCGGCCACACGCGACCCAGCTCCCCGTCCGACCTGAGTTTTCGCCGTGCTGCGAATACCACTGCGCTCAAGCGCTTCAGATATAGCTCGGAGGTGGACCTTGTATGACATCTCCGTTGTTGGATCCTTCCCGGTCTTGAGCAGCTTGATTGAATACCACCGCTCCGACAACGTAGAATCGGGGAACGACTCCCCCTCGACATACTATCGATAAAACAAGTAGACAGCCAGCGCGCCGTGTGGACAAACGTCGGCGCACTCGTGTCGCAAGCAAGCACCAACTTCAGTACGGCCGGCCTTATTTGTTTTGCCTTGGCGCATTAGCATGACCAATACACGGCTCGAACTGTAGCCTTCGTTTTCGAGCATCACGGAGTGAAGATCAGCAAGCTCCATCTTTCGCACAGATTCGCCTCGGACGAGTGCATAGTGACTCAGTAGAAACGCTAGCAAATTCCGCAGACTGATGCCGGGTCTGTGTGTAAGTTCCCAGAAGTGACGTGAGACGCTCTGCATCTGCTCAACGGTGGATAAGCCATCCACAAGCGTGCCGGCACCACGGTCTTGGAGCGATTTGCGATGTCGGAGCTCTTCATTTTCGTCGACGATCTTGAGCAATGACGCCACCGCACCTTCTCGAAGCGACGGACTGTTATTCGATCCATCGACATTCAGCTGCTTCCACAGGTCCACCATTGCCGCGACGTACGCCATGACACTGGGTTTTCCGATCGTCTCAGCTGTCGGGGTAATGGCGCCACTCGTCCCGACCTTCTTCGTCTTCTTTTCGCGACCAACAACACACTCCTCGAGGGATAGATGGAGTTTTCTTCAGTCACGTTGAACCGACTGGCTTCGCTGAGCTCGCTTCCTTTTCCGGTGCACCATGTCACGAACTCACGTTGCCGAGGGCCGTACAACTTCTGCGTGTTCACTGGACGAGCAGCAATTGATTTAGCGTACGTCCTTTGTGCCGACACTGGCATGTCTGCTTCCAGCAGGCGTTCTGCCTTCATGATGTTGATGCATTTTTGCGAGCGATTTGCCCCCTCCCCCCTCTCAGATATCGAATCAGTTTTCCCCCCCATCCAATCAGCATAGACGACAACGGGGCAAATATCTTGGGTATTCTGACCTCACCAGGAAAAAAAAAAAAACTGGGTTATCCTCGGACCTGGTCCAGATGATCGACCGTAATTCGAATTAAATGACATTGACCTTACTTTGATTTCCCCAGTTTCACGTTCAACACACACCGCTTGTCAGCAGTGCGCCACTGTCTGAGCTTGAACTGCTGCTGCTGCAAAACACGACCTCGGCTGACGAGCTGACCGCCGTCAAACCAACCTGTATGGACACTGCATCGGAAACACCAATCACCGGCGAGGCCGCAATAACGGACTTCGAAGCCTCATTCAAAACGCGTATCAGCTTCGAATTCTCGCTCTTGCACTTCAGAGTGCCTTGGATATAAATATCCAGAGCTTCACTGGGCAAAAAGCACGGTTTTGTGTTGGTGTCGCCTCGAGTCGACGGTACAAAACCGGTTTTTTCGTCGCGAGAACCGGCCGGAAGCGCCACGCCAGCTGACAGACGACACGAAGCCCGCGCCGGACGCTCGTCGACATGGAGGACGCGGCGTCGGAGGCGCCAGCGCCGGCCGCACCCGCCGAGGCAACGCGTACGTTCTTTATCTGCATGTGTGCCGCTTCCCTGCAGTCTCTCGCCGCTTTTCCCGGCCGTCTACGCCCTTGCATGACGCGAGATTTACGAGTTGGTGTGGTGGCGAAGCAGTCGCGAACGTATCGGGGGTGGCCACGCGAGGGAATGACGCAGCGACCGACGCGCGTTCTGACACGGTGGAGACTCCGGCGTCTGGACCCCCGTCTGGCAACGGACTGGATGCGCAGGTGGCGCTGCAGCTGCGCGCATGGAAGGAGCGCGCGTCGCGCATGGAGCTGCTGCTGACCAAGAAGACGGCCAAGATCCAGGAGATGGAGGAGACGGTGCGCCTGCCTTCCTCGCACTCCGTGGACGCACGAGCCTACTGTTGTCGGCTCCATCGTAGTGAATTGCTGACGGGATCGTCCGTAACTGACCCACAGGAGGCCAAGTTGAAGCGCTTGCTGGCGATGGCGAAGCGCAGCATCGACAACAGCAAGCAGGACGTGGCCGAGCGTGACCAGACCATCCAACGGCTGCGCGAAGAGGTGGGCCAGTGGTTTCTTACATGATGAGGACGCGGTCAGAGTTGACGAGGCGTGTGCGGCAGGTCCAACAAAGCGCGCAGCGGCGTCATGCGTGGCATGTCGACGGCGACACGCGCGATCCGCAGAAGATCGTCTACAAGGTCCGGCATGGCAGCGTGCTTTGGTGCTTGGTCGAGTACGTGAATGAGAACGACCTGGACGAGACCAAGGAGTACGCCTGGCACTGCTTCAACAGCGACGACGAGATCAACGCGTACGCCGAGCGCGCGTCGGGCGAGCCGCTTAAACTGCCTGAGCTTTCGCTAACGCCGTTTGAGGTCGAGCGCGTGGTACGAAACGGGAGTGGGGATGCCCAGGACTCCTTGTCATGGTGGTCATTCATCGTGAATGTGGTTTCGTTGGTGATCGACAGAAGAAGGGACTGAAAGAGGACCTCGACCGCGTGCAAGAAGAGTTCCGCCGGTACCGCGTTCGCTCAGGTACACTCATCATTGTGAATGGCTTTGCAATGTTTTGTGCGCCGTACCGACACCAGCCGCGGTCTTGCTTCGTCAACTAGAAATCACGCGGAAGCAGAAGGACGCGGAGATTCGCAAGGTGCGCTTGCCTACCCCGCAATACGCGTTGCTGGAACACGACCGATGCTCAAGACTTACAAACGTGATCTGGTACATTGAGAACAGATGAGTGCGAATGCGTTGGCTCGACAGACGGAACAGATCTCGGAGACGGACGTCGCCGGGGAGCTGCAGTCCGCCAAGGCGCAAATTCGGCGCCTGACGAAGTCGCAGACGGAGGCGGAAGAGCGGGTGCGTCTCTCTACGAGCTCTTTCATCAGCAAGATGCACTGTGGATGTATTCTAATCCACCGTCGTGATGGCTTGTAGGAAACCGAATGGCGTCGCAAGTTCGAGAAACTGCTCCGCGACTACGAGAAGCTCAGCGGGACCATGGGTGAGACGGTGCTAGCGACCGAGTGGCGTGAGCGGTAGGCATTTTGCTCTCTGTGTCGGTGATAAAGCGAGTGGCAACTGACAGCAAGCCCTCCCGTCGTGCGCGACAGTTACGAGCAGTCTGTGCGCGAGAAGGAGGAGCTGGAGAAGAAGCTGGAAGACCTAAAGATGTCGGCCAGCAGTATGATGACGGGCGGTCCCGCCAGTGGCGGAGGAGGGGAGCTTCAGTCGCTGCGCCAAGAGTTTGCTCAGTACCGGAAGCGCGCCATGAACGCCGTCGAGCAAAAGGAAAAGGAGCTGAGCGACATCCACGCGCACTACGGCGATGCAGGCGGGGCTGCGAGCCGAACCAGCAGCGCCAGTGCGCGCGCAGCCAACGGCTTCAGCTCTGCATCCATGCGACGCATGAGCACGGACTCGAGCAGCAGTCTGTCGGGCTTCGACACGCCGAACGCGATCACCACGAACGAGTACCTGAAGAACATTGTGTACAAGTACATGACGAGCGACCAGACCGAGGTAAAGCAGGCGGCGCGAAGTAGCTGGAGGTGCTCGTGGATGCAACGAGGTAATCACGGGACGCGTGGATGGCATGCTGCAGGCCAAGGAGCACATGGAGAAGGCGATCGCGACGGTGCTCAACTTCTCGCCCACAGAAGTCACAGCCATACAGGTGCGAACGAGCACGCGGTCGCTGCGAGCTGGGGAAACCGGAGGAGCACCAACTCACCAGCAGTATGTGTGTGCATGGGCAACTGCCACGACTGCAGGAGAAGCGCAAGGCGCAGGGCTGGTTTTGGTGAAGGCGTGGTGCCATTCAGTGTCGAGGAGGCCAAGTTGAAGTGGTGTGGTTGACCCACAACCGATCGCATCCGTTATCCCTTGTTCTCCAGTGCAATGTCGCGCGAAGGTTGCTTGAATCACTAATCCGAAACAGTGACTATCCGACCGACTGACTGGCAGCGGAAATGGCTCCTCGATGGCTATTTGAGCATTGGTCGCCGCCGCCCTCGCCGCCTGCTTCCCGACCGCTTCCCAGGCGTCCGCGAGTCTCCAGCCACTGCGACCGAGCGCGCAACCATGTCGGACAAGGCGCCGGTGAGCGACCAGCGCTTCCAGAAGGTCCACAACGACCCGGTACGTCCTCCAGTCGCCTGCTCCTCGTCCTTCCATGGCCATTGCGAGCTGACGCGGTCGCTGTGATGCGTCTTGTGCTGCGTGTGTCTGTGTGTGTGTCGGCAGCGGTTCGCGCGCAACTCGAAGCGCAAGAGCAAGCTCAAGATCGACAAGCGCTTCGCCGCCGTGCTGCACGACGACCGCTTCAAGAGCGTGCAGGGTGCGTCGCGAGGGATCGTTGGCCGCTTGGCGGACGTTGTGGATGTTGCGGTGGGCTGACAGAGCGCATGGGTGGCTGGGGATGGCAGGCAAGTACGACAAATACGGTCGCCGTATTGACAAGAAGAACGAGCAGTTGAACAAGTTCTACCAGCTCGAGGAGGAGGAGGAGGAGGAAGAGGCCGATGGTAGCGACGACGGCGACGCTGAGCCCGTGAAGCAGGCCAAGAAGCAGAAGGGCAAGAAGCCCAGCAGCAGTGACGAGGATGAGGACGATGCGGCGTCCACGAGCAGCTCGAACGGCGAGGAGGACGAGAGTGCGGTCCCGGCGGTCGATGCCAAGGACGAGAAGCTGTCGCGGATCGAGTACCTGAACCGCATGGCGCGCGGCGAGCTGAGCTCGGGCTCGTCCAGCTCGGACTCGGACGACTCGGACGACGAGGACGCCGAGGCCGACGCAGCTGACGAGGGCGACAAGGAGGAGGACATCCCGCTGGGAGACGTCACGAAGCGGTTCGCCGTGCTCAACTGCGACTGGACGCGCATCCGCGCGATCGACCTGTTCGCGCTGTGCCAGTCGTTCGCGCCGGCCACGGGCGCCGTGCAGAACGTGACCATCTACCCGTCGGACTACGGTCTCGAGAAGATGAAGGAGGAGGAGCAGTTCGGACCGCAGGGTCTCTGGAAGGACGAGGCGGACGAGAAGGAGAAGGAGGCGTCGGACGAGGACGACGAGGGCGAAGAGATGGAGGATGCTGAAAATGAGGACAAGGAGGAGGACAAGAAGGCCGGCGACAGCGGCAGCGACGAGGAGGAGGAGAAGGAGGAGGAGAGTGGGGATGAGGACGACGGGGACGCGCAAGACGGGGCCGACGGATACGACTCGGACGATCCGCTCGGCGTCAAGAAGAGCGTGACGCTGGAGGACGAGATGGACGGCTTCGACAGCGAGAAGCTGCGCAAGTACGAGCTGCAGAAGCTCAAGTACTACTACGCCGTGGTCACGTGCGACTCGGTCAAGACGGCGGGCGCCATCTTCGACAACTGCGACCAGCTCGAGTACGAGACGTCGTCCAACCTGCTGGACCTGCGGTTCGTTCCGGACGACGTCGAGTTCACGAATCCGCCCAAGGAGTTGTGCGACAGCGTCCCCGACAATTACAAGCCGGCCATGTTCGCGACGACGGCTCTGCAGCAGACGGACGTCAAGCTCACGTGGGAAGAGGACGATCAGAGCCGCATGGAGCTGCTCACGCGCCACAGCGACTGGAAGGACGCAGACGACGACGACTTCACGGCGTACCTCGCGTCGGACGTGTCGTCCGCTGGAGAAGAGGAGGAGGACAGTGACAGCGAGGGCGAGGAGCAGACCGCCGGAGGGAAGAAAAAGACGGACAAGAAGCTCAAGAAGCTCAAGAACAGATACCGCAAGATGTTGCTTGGTAGCGACGCGGAGGACGACGACGACGAGGAAGGTGCCGCCGATGACAAGACAAGTATGTTCCCGGACTCGAGCGGCGACGAAGGCGAGTCCGGTGCCGCCTCGTCAGGCGATGACAGTGACGACGGCGGCGAGGGCGAGATGGAGATGTCGTTCACGCCTGGCGCGAGCGACGTCCTGCGCGCCAAGAAGCAGCGCGAGCTCGAGGCGAACGAGACGCCGTTCGAGCGGTACACGCGCGAGAAGAAGCTGGAAAAGAACCAGAAGCAGCACGAGAAGCGCACCAAGCAGAAGCAGCTGGCGCGCGAGCAGAAGGACGTGCTGCGCAAGAACAAGAAGGACGTGCCGAACGAGGTCAAGCTGCTGCGCGAGGCTATCGACGGCGACAGCGACGACAGCGACGCCGGCGAGCTGGGCGACCGCAACTTCGACATGAAGAAGATCGTCAAGCAGGAGAAGGTGCAGAAGCTCAAGGGCAAGCGCAAGGCCAAGGAGATGAAGAAGCTGCAGGCCAAGAAAAGCGGGCTGCAGGAGGGCTTTGCGTTCGACGCGGCCGACCCGCGGTTCTCGGCGCTGTACGCCAAGGGCTCGCAGTTCCAGCTCGACCCGACGGACCCTAAGTTCAAGAAGACGGAGGCCACGCAGGCCATCTTCTCGGAGCGCCGGAAACGCGGCGACCGCGGCGAGGACGTCGTCGTCGGTGGCGAAGGCGTGGATATGGAGGCTGTGGCATCGGCCGCGGGCAGGAGTGAACTCACGAACATGGTGGAGAATTTGAAGCGCAAGTCGCAGCAGGACGCCGAGAAGAAGAGGAAGAAGCAGAAGAAGCAGAAGACCAAGTTCTGAGCCGCGTGGAGGAGCGCGGTGCTGTGTGATTGGTTTGATAGGGACTCGTGAATAGAGGGACGACGCCCGAGCCGCTAGTTCTTGGTGAAGTAGCCGTCGCCGCCCGGGTTGGCGGCCGATGGCTTGCTGCCGCGCGCCTGCTTCTCCATCTCCTCAATGCGCAGCAGCGTCGCCGACTTGATGGGCAGGATCTTGGGCTTGCACAGCACCTCGGTCAGGTTGCCGCGCTCCGAGTAGACGAGTCCCGCCTTGGGCAACACCTCGAGGATTTGCACGCGCTTGAAGGAGGAGGAGTTGAGGCATGAGTATCAGTAGATAGCTTGGGCGATAGCGTTTGGCGCGGCCGTAGATTGTTCACTCTGTTACGGAGTGCGACCTCACCTGCATCTTGGGACGCTGTGGCTGTCGTTGGCGGCCTCGGATTGGGTTTGCTTGGAAGGTTGTGGAATGAGGTGTGCGGGAGCGACGAGCGCCGAGTGGACGCGACGTTTGGTTTGCGACGAGAGCAGTCAAGTGAGCAGCAGCGGGTCAAGCGAGAATAGACGTCGGGAGGGAATCATGTGAATGTGGTGAACGAGTGAACGGTTGACAGCAGTGGCTGGGAGGTCGAGTCGTGGGTGGTCTTCACAGTGCTCACGACTCGCATGCGAAGCCAGAGATCGCCACCGTCGCGGATCCGTGAGGCTTGGCATGCGCAGGAGGCGTTGCATGAAAAGCTCTGCGCGTCGCAGTGAAGAAGGAGACGTGGACACTGACCCGGACCAAAGAGGAAAGGGATCGAGACGACGCAAAGAAGGAAGGCTGTGCATTCTGCTCGGCTTACTGCTGCT
>JAADYH010000826.1:0-13834 GCA_023338125.1 Phytopythium aichiense | reverse complement strand
TCCACAAGAACAAGGACATGCTGCCGTAGCTCTCGCTCGCGTGCTCGAACCGGTGAGCCTCCACCGCGGTGTCCTGTCGGCAGAATTGCCCCTCGGGCAACTCTGCTGGTCGTCACAGGCCCAAGACTTTGTCAGAGGCTTATAATCGCTGATTATGGGTCGCTATCGTCAGCTCGCGCCAACTTCCACCTCACTCAACTGCAAGTGCGCTCCATCCACCAGTGGAATAGCGTTGCATGCGCACAGATACGCAGGGCCCAGCCAATCCAGCTCCGATCGTCCACTGCACGGCCTCTCCAGCCACATGTGGATGGCGGCAGCGCATCGATCTCTGCGCCGCGAACGCTCCTGCTATTGATAGCTTGAGGATCGAATGGACAGTGAAGAGGAACGTTCGAGCACTTCTGCGAGCCGAAAGCGCCATGCGGTGCGCCAACTTTGGGACCAGAAACGCTGAGGTGATCCCGACGATTAGTTTATCTGATTGTGACCAATTTGAGTTGCCAAATATTTTTGTTGTTGCAGGTGAGCGAACTGGCTATCTATGCCGTCAAGAGTCAGACAAGGCTGCTCTGACTTGTTTTTGTATGTGATAAATACAAAATATATTATACTATTGGTATATGAAGGCGACCTGATACAATACCAGCATTGATCACCCACAATATATACCAACTATACTGATTTATACAGTCCAAGGCAGGGCTTCAGTCAGCGCAAAAGATCGCGGCAGGTGTTCAAGTCTGTGACGAAGTTTGTCCCACACGCTGGTCGGCCGCTGTCGCCGTGTTGTGCCCCGCACCGCCATCACTCAGCGGTTCGCTGGCCTGCACGCATGCATGCACAAGTAATAGCGCTGAGCGCTCTCTGCTCATGATTCACG
The DNA here is from genome assembly GCA_023338125.1 of Phytopythium aichiense. Classification (NCBI taxonomy): domain Eukaryota; phylum Oomycota; class Peronosporomycetes; order Pythiales; family Pythiaceae; genus Phytopythium; species Phytopythium aichiense. The sequence goes on along the minus strand of JAADYH010000826.1, from coordinate 12,951 downwards.
ATTTTCTCTCTGGCGCTTCGCTCCAGACACCGCTAGCGCCATCTCCATCATTTCGATGCCTCATCACCAGCATAGGCGACGCCCGCGCCGACTTGTAATAATGGAGACACCCGCTCGGCGCTCGCTTGTTCTCGGAAAACAGACCGCTGGTAGAGTCGCGGGCGACCTGATCTCCGCCTCGCCCCTTTCCCCTCCAGCAGACGTCAGCAGACGCTAATCTTGGCCCGGTTGCAGCTAACTTTGGTGTTTTTCGGCCGGGAAAAAGCAAATCGCCCACAACCGATCTCGGTAAAATAGCAGGCGCTGCATGTCTAAATCTCAATCCACGGTCGAAACGCGGGCCACCCACAAGACCTGGTTGCAGTACAGTGGGGCCGAGGGCAGAGCCGGCCCTTCCCTTCCCCGTGCCAGTCTCTACCCCTCCTGCCTCCATACAATCGCCCATACATATTGTCGAGTCCGTCCATCCGGTTCGCTACTAATGGGATTGATCACTCGGGACTCGCCCCCGCCGTCCGCCCCGAACGCGCCATTTCCCATCGAGACCGCTGCCACCGACGTCTCGATACAAAACCGACGAGCCCGGGCACTTTTCGCCGGACGCAGCCCAACCGAACAGCGAATAAGGCGACAAGCCGCGCGCTGACTCCTAACGCATCGCTTTAGGCAACACTAGCGCTTCTTCCCCGCCTTCCAAGACCAACCAACCAACCGACATGCCGCCGCTCGGGTACGCCGAGGAGCACACGTCGCGCGCGTCCGCAGGCTCGGACGCCATGTTCCCCTCGGGCGTCCAGGCCTACGACGAGAAGGACGACATGGACGGGCTCAAGGCGCAGTTGCAGCGCCGCAAGAAGCCTATCCTCGCGGGCCTCGCGCTGCTCTGCGTCGTCGTCGTCGGCCTCAGCGTCGGCCTCACCGCCGGCTCGGGCTCCGAGGAGGCCACCACGCAGTCCGCACAGGTGGGTTGCCCGGTCAGTGGATGATGGAGTGAGTTTCCGTGTCACTGACGTGTCTTTGCTTATGTTCGTGGCATTGCGCAGGACTCGTCCTCGTCCACGGACGTGCCGTCGACGTCCACCACGAGCGACTCAACCGTCGTCGGCTCCGTGTCGGCGGGCGATGACGACACGACCACCGGCTCGTCGTCGTCGTCCTTCTCGTCCGCGTCGTCGTCGGCGTCGGGCAGCTGGGGATCGTCGGCCAGCGACTCGTCGGACAGCACGGCGGGCGAGGCCGGGCTCTCGTCGTCTTCGGGCTGGTCGCTCTCAAGTAATGGCTCGGCTTCTGCTTCCTCCTCTGCTTCTGCGAGTGGCTGGACTGACGCTCCGACTGCTGCGCCTACTCCCACCCCCACAGACTCGACGACGGCACCATCGGTCTCGGCTTCGGCTACCGCGTCGGCCTCGGCGTCGTCTGACGGCGAGGTGCTCGCGTACAGCGCGGTCGACTTCGACTGGACCGACGCGTCTAACTGGGAGTACTCCAGCGGCGCGTCCGTGTCGAGCGACATGGTGACGAGCAGCGGCATCACGCTCACGCCCGACAACAGCGCCGAGCCCATCCGCACGCTGCAGGGCTGGAGCGGCGAGAAGGTCGTGTACATCGAGTGGGAGCGCTCGGACACGAGTGACACCAACATCTGGATGCTCAACACGAAGCTCGAGGACCAGTTCGCGTCCAACAACGGCTGGCCCTACTGGGGCGAGATCGACCTCTTCGAGATGTTCACGCAGGACGCCGTCACGTACCCGTCGTACGACTACAGCGGCTTCGGCGGCTTCACGACCGCCAGCAGCTACGGCCAGCTCACCATGCACATGGGCCCGGCCACGGCCGACGGTGACCCGTGCTACTGCCCGGCCAGCGCGTCTAAGAGCGTATGGTACGACAACACGGAGCCCATGACGTCGGGCTGCACGGCGCAGTTCTCCAACGACGCGAGCAACTCGATTGCCGCCGTCTGGGGATCGGACAGCACCGGCAAGTACATCCAGCTCATCCAGAACCCGACCATCACCAAGGGCGGCAAGCTCAACGGCGCCGACACGTACGACATTGCCACGGGCAGCGGCGGCGTCACGTCCAAGATCTACAACAACGCCAACCTCTTCTGGGGCGTCGACGCGACCGACTCGTGCGCGACGGCCGGCGGTCACGACGCCGACTCGGGCTTCCCCTTCTTCGAGAGCTTCCGTATCATCCTCGAGGAGCAGAAGAAGAGCGACTCGAGCGCCTACTTCACCGTCAAGAACATCCAGATCTTCACGCCCAACTAGGTGGACGGGGACTCATGGAGGGAATACTGCGCGTTGAGGATCGAAGACGCGCGGCAATTTTATTCGGCAAGGACGAGGAGGAGGAAGATTTGCAAGTTTTGGCATCGAGCGCTCGTGCCGACGGTGGCGGATGAGCAACACGGCGACGCAGCGTTCGGTTTGGAGAGTGTTGAGTTTTGTTTTGCTTTAGCTTGTTCGTTCGCGAGGTCGTCCACGCGAGAGAAGCGAGGAGATCGATGCAATGCATGCGACTGGTGTCCGTCACCACGACTATAGAGCGTTAGTGTTCATTCCCAGTCTCCTGTCGCCTGCCGCTTTGCCTGCTTGGGTCTATTCCTCCATCACGACCATTGGGAGCGTCGCGAACATGCACTTGGCTGATCCCGATCCATCGCGACCACAGGCGCATTGAACCATTGGCGATGTTGCAGACTCTGATGAGGACGACCAGAGGACGACGGGCTTGATGGTGTGACCGGCGTGGCATTGACGCATGCAGAGCCTGCAGACTGGGGACGCGGCGCACGACTCGCAGCGCAGGAACACGCCGAACAGCGCGCGTGTTCGCGACTGCGAGTGCTCACACACGCAGGTCGCATCTGTATCCACACACACGACGTCAGCATCCCACTTTGCTTGCGCAAGGCTGGCACTGCGCCAAACGCACGCCTCATCAGCTCGACAGCACTGCTCTGGCTGCTTGGACTCGAGCTCACATCGACAGGAAGTGTCGACACGATCCGTCCCAGCGGGAACTTGCGCCACCGATCCATCTTGCCGTCTGTGACCATGCGAGACGCGTCAGCATGCAGCGCCGCAGTTCGTCTGCTGAGCTCGACTTACCGGTGCGGAACAGCGCAAGGCAGTGGTGCACGCCGACCGAAAGCTGCGTCAAGAAGCCGCTGCCCATCGTCAGCGTCGCCGGCACGTCCACTTGCCACGGCACGAACGTCGTGCGCATATCCTGCCGACTGGTTTTGCGTGCTCGAGCATCTCCCCACGAGTACACTTCCCCATCGCCTGACAGCCAAACCAACATGGCATTAGCCCATTGACTCCTTCTCGGACGAGCATCCGTCATTGGCGATACCTGTCAGTGCTGCCGAGTAGCGGGATCCGGCGCCAACGCTAGCGATCGCCAGCCCCGTCAGCTCATCCACGAGCGTCGGCATCTCGACGTGCGTGTCTGCAAGCGTCCCCACGCCCAACTGTCCGAACTGGTTCCCACCGAACGCGTACACAAACGTCGGCGCGCCGCCCCCTCCGCCGGCACCGCAGAGCACCAGCGAGTGGTCAGCGCCTGCCGCTGTCTTGCACGCAGCCAGCCCTCGGAAGAAGGTGACCTCACGCGGCGACAGCTCATCGCTTGCAGCCGTCCATCCGAATCCGAGGCGTCCAAGCGAGCTGTTCCCCCAGGCGAACACTAGCGAGTACTCAGTCGCCGACGGAGCAGACAGATTGGCGGCAGCGCGAGAGAGGAACACGGCGATGACGTGGCTGTGACCGGCGGCAATGCGCACGGGGACGTGACCAGCGAGCGCGTCGATGCGAGTCGGCGTTCCAGTGGACTCGCGATGCCCGAGACCAAGCTGACCGTGGCAGTTGCGGCCCCATGAGTAGACGAATCCAGACTTGGACGTCGCCAAAACGAAATGGTTGCCGACGGCCAGCGAGTCGATTGGATCGCTCCGAAGCGCGTCGATGACGCGTGGGGCTTGGTCGACGATGAATGGAACCGCGCCTTTCGTCGGCTCTGTGTCGTCTTCAACTTGACTCTCCTCTTGGCCTGTGGAGTCAATTGGAGCATCGTCGCCTTGGTTGGTGCCACCAGCATCTTCGTTGTCTTCGCTATCAGCGGCATTGTGATTGCTGCTCTTGCCAATTGATTCTTCATCACCGATGTCGGGGTTGGCCACATCACCAGTTCGGTCGGGATCGTCGCCATGTCCGAGTTGCCCAAACATTCTCGTGCCCCAGGAGTAGACCTGACCGCTCTCTATCGCGTCACCACCAGAGGGAATCATCAGGATGAGTGATCGCACGATTCTCAAACACAAACTGGTGAAACTCACCGTCGAGTGCGTAAGCTGCAAAGTGACCGGCAGCAACGGCCACAATGCGCCGTCTCCCCTCCCATTCGTCTGATATCGACATGTTCTGTTGCTCCTCCTGCTCGCTGCTGGCCCCGCCGATGCATCCAGTGATTCGACGCGGTCGCCACATGCCGCAGCCGTCCTGTGTCGGGAACAATCGGCCGGACTCGTACACGGCGCCATCATCTATCACAAACCGCAAGGGCAAAGGTGAGGCTGCTGAACCATCGACCTAGCTTCCAAATACGACTAACAAGTGAGAAACACGCTCAACCGGTCGCCGGCAGCCGCAGCGCGCACGTTGTCGCGGTGGAAGAAGGCCACAGGCGCCATGGACAGCGATTGCTTGGTGTGATTGTGAGCCAGTGCGCCGTCCGTTGATCCATAGCCCCAAGATACAACTCGCGAGCGCCGTTCGGCCTCGTTCGCATCCTTTATCATCGTCGCAACCAACCGGTAGGCTTCTCCAACTCGATGTGTGTTGGTCGGAGGCCCACCCGCAACTGTCTCTGCTCCTGATGAGCCTGGAAACGCCTCACGAGCTAGGAATGCTGCAGTCTCATGGTACTTTGGCGGGCGAACGATTCTCTTCTTTGCCTGCACTTGAGTGTTTCTTGCGCCAATTGCCTCGCTGGTTTCAACGCCACTCGCAGCTTCAAGTGGCGAAGACACACCACTTCCGCCGTGAACTGCAATGGAAGCCGATCGGGAAGGTATGGATGGCGTTGCCGTCGGTACGATTGACGTCGCAGGCGACACTGCCGCCGCTCGTCGTGCCGGGCTTCTTCGCCGCATCCTGCTCTTCTCAAACCCGTCCACGACGTGAACAACAACAGAGCCGAGGGGACACCCCACGACGCGTCTATTCCGGGTTCTCCGGGTTGTTCGCGTTCCCGCCCACCTCTTGAGCGTCGCTGGCGATCAAAGTCACTCCAGCAACAGGTGCAAGAGGATGGCGAGGGATCTCCACCTCTGGCGACCGGCGGCGTAGCGTGCGGACGTCACGGAAAAGAGTGAGCAGCGACAGTAGCACGTGCAGGAGCTCAACTGCACCAAGGGATACGCCGATGATGCCGATGGTCTTCGCATGCGCTTCCACCTTCACCAGCAGGGCATCGCGGCACCAGGACGCTCCTTGAACGGGACACGCGGATGCTCCAACTGCAGCCGAGAGCCCTTTGATGCTCCCACTGCTGCTCCCATCCACATCTCCCGCAGTGCACGCACTCGCCGAGCAGTACGCGCCACTTGCGACGTGGTTCGCGCTCACCACGTCTCCGATAAACGAGTTCGAGCTTGATGGAGATGAAGACAACTCCTCGATGTCGGTGTAGCCGCAGCACATGAGGCTGTTCTGGATGTCCTGCCACCCACCAGGGTTTCTGGTCCCATACTCGATGATGTTGGACACGAAGGACGTCTCGAGGTCTTGAGCACTCGAGGTGAAGTCGAGGTGCTGCGCGGCTGAAGATCCGTGCCCGAGAACGAGAGCCATCGCACCTCCAGTGAGAGCAGCGACTGCTCCAACCAGACCAAGCAGCGTAAACTGCCGATCACCAATTCAACCATCGACGTCAGTAGTCGGCACTTCACACACACCATTGCGACAGCTACCACGTACCACCGCAAGCACGTAGTTGCGCTTCCCTTTCGTGACGCATGTGCGTTGGCGCTGCACTCCGACGAGACCACCGACGGCCACAAACGAGAGTGCGAGTCCCGTGAACGACACGATCCACAGCGCGTGGGTCGGTGCAATCGCGCCATCCTCCACGAAGTAGCGGAGATACAACCCGAAGCACATGACGCACAAACCGCCGAAGATCAAGAGCACGCTCAGTGTGTAGAGCGCACCCTTGACCACGTTCACGCACAGCTCGTGGCGGATCATATCGCTGTACAGCACGCGGCGTCGCATCACCACTCGCTCGCGGTGGACACGGCTGATCTCAGACAGCGACCGCAAGTGCTGCTTCTTTGACCGTTTGGCTGGGACGACGTGACCGTCACTACCAGTGTCCTGAAAGGCTCCTGCTTCGTGAATCTCGATGGCTTGGTGCGCCACTGCATCCTCCGTTCCATGCTGTTCGCGAGGACTCGTGATGGCAGTGAACATCTTGAAATACCTCTGGCTTCAACACGTCGCTTGATGGAAAGTGATCGGCCAGCGCACCTGACGACTCGCGGCAGGAAAGGAGCATGGTGAAGGCCGACAGCAATAGCACATACCTTTTGGGGCTGTCTCGTCTGTCTGGTCTATTTCGGAGTGGTCCGCTTGCTACTTGTCCTATTTTCTCCAACTGCAATCATGTCACTCGGATCCAGTGACGGATCCGAGCGTCTCTCGAACTATTGAGGTGTTCGCCGCGCATCAACAGATCGACCTTGATCTTCGCGCCGCCTTTAGTAATACTCGAGCTTTCGAGTGAGCGCAACCGTGTGGTGCGCACCGCACGCCACCTGCGCGAACGAGAACTCGGCAAGGGCATCAACCCGCCGAACCTGTGCGTCGTGGACGTTGAGCTTGGCGCCGTTGCCGGCAGCCGCCGACCCCCACGTGTACAGCTTGCCATCATGAGTGGTCAGGGCCGACGTGAACGTGCCGCATGCGATCTGCCGAATCGCGCTGCCGCCGTTGGTGTCGCTACCGCGGCTGAAGGTGCCGACTGGTAAGCGGATCGTCTGCGGAGTCAGCACCACCATGTCCGGAGAAGACAAGAGCTCGTCCCCCAACTGACCTGCTGCGGCGTCGCCCCAGCCGTAAAGCGTGCCGTCCACCGAGCATGCGAGCGCGTGATAGCTTCCGCAGGCGATCGATGACACGACTAGCAAGGCCGGGTCAAATCCCCGTCGCTTGAACATCCACGGACCTTCCACCAACTTTGGCACCAGGCAGTTCTCCTTTGTACCGTGGCCTAAAGCGCCGGATGCACCGAATCCCCACGTGAAGACGTCGCCATCGTCACTCAGTGCGCACGAGTGGCATTCACCCGCGTCGATCTTGGTGATCACCTGCCCAGCTAGCCCCTCCACCAGCACAGGCAGCTCCGCATCCACCTCGGATCCATTGCCGAGTCGTCCTCCGAATCCCGCTCCAAACGCGTAGATCGCCCCGCTCCTTGTCAATGCAAGTGTATGCTCACGTCCACATGCGACGTCGCGAATCTTTTCCTTGAGAGCGCTCACCCGCGCGGGGAACAGACAACTCTCCGACTCGCCCGTCCCAAGTCGACCGGCTTCCGCCCAGCCAAAGCCGTACAGATCGCCGCTACCAATGACGACCATCGTGTGCTCACGACCACACGACACACTCACGACACCGCCGGCACTAGCACCATCGGAGCGAATCCGGCTGGAGAAGTAGCTGACGAGCGTTGGCTCGTCGTACGATTCCTCGTTGCCGTGGCCCAGTCGACCACACTCACCGTACCCAAACGTGTAGAGTTGCCTGTCGTGAGTCACCAGCGCCGTGTGACGGTAGCCACACGACACGGACACGACGCGACGCAGAGGCTCGGGCACCCGCAGATACATGATGCTGCTCTCCGGTCGGCTTGCAGAACCCTCTGAGGCTTCGACAGTCGAGGCCAGACGAGCTTCTTCATCGAGGGAAAGACCGAACGGCTTGCCCCATAGGAACGCAGCACCCGGCACGGAGGTGTCTGCCTCGATCTCTGTCGCTCTTAAGCTCTTCTGTTTGTGTAGACTGGAGGTGTCTGCCATGAGCAACGAGCCTGGCAGCATCCAAGATTCGTTCGCCCCGCTCACCGGGGGCAACAAATACGACTCGATGAACCAAAGCGCATCCACCTGTGAGCTTGACTTCATCGGTGCGCTGCTGACACCATAGTGCGTGCCGCCAAAAGAGTTGACCACCCTGGTTGACACGGATGAGTCGGAACTCAGGTTGCTGTTGGAGTCGAAGCGATCATTGCTGCTGCTGCTGTGCTTGCCATTATTGGCATCGTGGGTAGCACGGTAGTCGTCAAAGGTTCTTGAAACCCCCAGAGCAGCTTGACGACTTCCCGTGTGGCGACTTCCTGATAAGACAGCACGCAACGACGCCACCATGACTGGGTCTCGGCGTTTGGTCTCGACGCGACGGCAGTACGCGTCCACTGCAGGCATAATGCCAACCCAGGCTGCACGGTCTTGCTCCTTTTGGAGTCCGGAGCGAAGGGAGAAAGCTTGGGTGGTCGCATGCTCCTGGAACGTATCCGGCGAGTTGGCAAACTGCAGAGAGTAAACTGGATGCGAAGACGCGTTCTTCACGAACTGCGCCAGGTTGGCAGGGCGGTAGAAGAACCGCAGCGTCTCGAGAAGTTCCTCGCTTTTCTCTAATCCTGTTGGCAGATCTTGACCGGCACAAATGAGCTCCAAGCACCGGAGCGCCACCTTGTACTCGACTGGGAATAGCACGCTGCTAGTGGAAATGATATGTCGAGCTTGACGGCAACTCTCTTGTGCCGACGCTTGGACCTCGGGAGAAAGCGACGTCGAAATGCCTCGAAGAGCGAGTCCAAGGTGAGCCCGAACCGCCATTTGGTCCTCCCACGAGCACATTGCTCGCTCCAGTGAAGTGCCCGTCTGGATACCCATCGCGCCACGGAATACGCGCACTTGGCGCTTGTAGTACTGCAGCCACGATCCATTGTCTTCCTTCGACATGGAGCTCGTATTCACCCGCTCAAACTGGATGCGGAAGAACTGTAAATAACTCCACAGCATCGATGAGTGAGCCGCGACGTCGTGGTGTGTGCCGGCATCTTCGCCATCAAAGACAATGTCACTCTCATTGCGCAGGAACGGGACGGTCAAAAAGCGGTTCTCATGGGTTTCGGGCATCACCGTCGCAGCAAGCCGAGCGCCGAACGCCCGGAGCAGGCCGCTGAGCAAGATGGAAGGGTTTGCCTTCAGCAGTCGTCGAAACTTCTCCAGTGATCCAGTCTCTTCGAAAACCCGCGAGTCCAGAGAGAAGCAACCTGAAAACGTGCCGAGCGCGTACCAGATCGGCCCGTCAACCTTCCAAAACTGATCGCCGAAGCACTCGCGGATCGGACACCTCCCACTGGGCAAGTCGTCGTGGAAGAGACCGTGGATGATCGAGTCGATGAACTTGATCGTGCGTGCCTTGCGCGATTTCCATCGGGTCAGCAGCTTGCTAGAGTCACTTGTCTGGCGGTAGCGAAACAGTGTCTTCGCAAGGCGAACGATAATCTCTGACGCGACAATGATCTGCATCCCGTGCTGACGGTGCTCATCCAGGTGGTGGAAGACTAACGGCAGCAAGGAGATGTTGACTCCCTCTTCCCGCATGACGTGGCGAAGGTGAAGAGCGTCAATCACGTAGGTGCCCTTGTTGTCGACGGCCTCTTCCTGCAGGGTTGTTGCAGCGAGAGACGATCTGCGTCGACGAATTGCCGGGCGGCCCAGACGATCTCGGTCGCCGTTGGAGAACGACGCCATTGATACAAAATTTGCGCTATGCGGAGCTGCGAGCATTGTGTTTGACCGTGCCAGCCTCTGTTGCGTGGGGTTGAGAACAGTCTGCGATCTCAGGACGGTCCCGTTTGACACTGGTGTTGGCAACACATCTCCAAGAGTCACGAGCTGCGAGGCGAACTCTTTGACGTGGCGGACGAGGATGGCTTTTACGCTGTTCTCAAATTCGTGGGCAACACCGAGACCGACATCTTGGCGCGGTCGACCATTGCGGCTGGCCGCGATCGTTGACATCAGCCCGAGTACAGCATTGTTCTTCTTGAGCTCTTGGAGACGTCGCACGAGCGGATGGATTTCAATCTGCCGCTTCAGCACGAACCCTTCCAGTAGATTCAGCGCCACTTTGCACGCTTCATCTTCCACGGCGATGACGACATCCCCTTTGAGAGGAATCTCCAGGGAGTTGCTTGACTTGAGCAGGAAAGACTTGGCTGGATAGTTCTCCTTGTTCGACGCTGGCGTATCCAGCTGGTAATACACCAAGTTGAGGAAGGGAACGCTTAGAGGGGTCTTGTCCGCGACGAGCTCTCTCAAATCAGCTGCAGAGAGTGCTTCGATCATCTGCTGGTTCCCAGATCCGCTTGTCGGTGCTGCGCGAATGAGAATGCCGTGGACAAACTTGGAGCGCAACGAATTGCAAAGCACATCGTCGTAGCGAGTGCCAACTCGAACCAGAGAAGTCTCCTTGCGTCCTGGAATCTGTCGCACCCACAGTTGCGGGAAGTCCTGGTATGGGAAGTATCGGAGGGTCTTGGCTGCCTTCAGTGAGCTTGTCAGCTCTGTCAAGTCGCGCTTGTCCATCGGCATCACGTTGAACTTGTCGCCTTTCAGCTCCGCACTGGCCAGGATGCGGACACCTCTCACAGTGAACGCCGTGACGAGTGAAAATGCAGGAAGACTCGCCGACGCGCTCTCAGCGACGGGATTTTCGGAGAGGTAGAGTTCCATCAGGGACCGAAAGCGCGCAAGGCTGGCCGTATCTTTTCCCAGTCGCTTGTGACCTTGCCAGCTCTTGGCGCCAATCTGCACTCGAATCGTTTTGAGCCTGAAATCGTCGACACTATCGCTTGTGATAGCCTGGACTTGGCCGGTCAGCGCACTCATCGACGAGGACGACTTCAGCGAGTGCACTGAGCCTGGTGATTCCACGAAGAGCGTCGGTGAGCGTAGATAGCTGCTGACGGTGCTGGCAGTAGAAGGGATCGACACGTCGCTCGCTGCCCTTCGGAAAGACTCGACAGCCGACGTTCCAGCAAGCAGGTCGTCGCTCAGTGTCTGCGTGAAGAACATGTCTGCCACGATCTCAGCAAACTGGTGGAACTGCAGCCAGATCTGCCCTCGCAACGAAAATGCAAAGCCTGTCAGCGCGATCAAATCGACAACAGTCGAAGCATGCACAAGCCGACACTGCGCAAGCCTTACCGTGTACAGGCGTCTCAGTTTCCGCTGCCGTGTGGTAATGGGCTCGTTCAGGTCCTGGAGAGACCTGCGTCACCACAACTCAGTAAGACAAGCGCTCACACGAACAGCGCATTGAATCTGCTGCGAAGTACCGTAAGCACAAGCCCCACTCGTTGATCCAGTCTCGCTCAGCCATCTCAAGCGCCAGCTCGCGTCGCTCCGCACCATTGAGCGCCGCAATCCGCCGCAGATTGGCCATCCACACGCGTCGTCCCGCCGCGTTTTCGTCTGTGCGGGTCAGACCAGTAAGTAAAGCAAAACAGCACGCAGCGACCCAATCGAGCGCCATTAGGTCCGCACTACAATACCTGCTACATCCAGCATACAGTCAAGCCACTCTTGAGCAGTGTCGTGGCTCGGAAACCCAACCGCGAAGGTGCTGTCGCTGACGGAGATCTCGAAGTAGTAGTAGCCGTGCGCATGAGCTATCACGGACGAGATGTCCGCCTGCAGCGGCACCATCCATAAGCACACACGCACATACACCTCATGCGGTTAGCGAACTGTCTTGGGTCCCACTCGGCCGTTTACGAGAGCACGCACCCTGATGAGGTCGATCTCCTTGGACTTGACGCTGCGCCAACCGACACGCCGAGAGAGAGGTGAGCGTCGAAAGTACCACCACAGGCGCCACCAGAGGACGAGAACCAACGCACGCGTCGGCCTTCTTCTTGTACCGCAGGAAGCCATCGCCGGTCACCACCGCGGGCCTGGCGCCGTCCACGCACCATCAGTGACCTCCGCATCCACGTCCACCTCGCAGCTCCACCGCGCCACGCACCGACTCCGCCACTGGCGCAGAAAGCCCGCGTTGCGCTTCCACAGCGTCCCGCGCAGCCGCGTCGCGTCCTCCTCCATCGCAGACCGCGCTGTACCGTAGACTCTGGACGTTCACGCTCGTGCTGCTGCTGCTGCTGCTGCTGCGATCGACTAGTGGCGTGGACGGCCAGCGCGGCGGCGGCGGCGGGACGAAGGGCGGATGCCACGCCTCGAGAAGGGACACTGGACTTTGAAGCTTGAGTCTGTCGCCAGGTTGTTCGAGAAACAGCAGGCTCGAGGTCGGGATCGGCAGCGTTGGCGCGACCTTCGCGGGACATTTGGAGTGCCTCTGGAGCGACCGTCGAAACGGGGTGGTTTGTAACCGTTAGATGCCAAACAGACATTCTGACTTGACACTGTTTCGGATTTGCAGAGAGCCAAGGGCCACAAATTCAAACGAATAGTGCCCCCTTTCAAAATAACAGCATAATGCCCAAACTCGTATGTATGTTACGTAAAATTGTATAATTCCGATACCCAAATACAGTCATTATATCTTCGAAGAGCTGCCAATCCAATTTTAAAAGATTAGATTTTCTCGAGAACTTCTAGTAAAATAATTGAAGTATATGAATAGATTGCAACTCAATGATTTCTCAAAACACGTTCGAATAAGTACCGTCATTCTGTAAATGCAACCATCACTCTCTCAACATTCTGTGCATTGTTTCAAAATGTGTACCGCGAAAATTGGAATTGATACCGGTTTGAAAGCGGTATGATTGGGGATGCGCAAACCAGAGGGGCCACAATTCGCAACTCCAAACTAATAGTACCGCAGTCCGGGTCCACAAATC
>JAADYH010000825.1:0-13841 GCA_023338125.1 Phytopythium aichiense | reverse complement strand
CGGCTGGGCGCGACGTGAACGCGAACGCGGCCTTCAATATTCTCCGGTTCGTCGTGGGTGGATCGCTCGCGACGTTTGCCGTGCATCACTGAGTGGCGTGAGGAGAGAGGCGCCACTCCGCTCGGACGACTGTGAGGTCGACAAGGTATCCTTTATCGGGGAGCTTGTTGTAGCTGATGTAAATGATCTTTCTACCAACTTGATTGTCCACCTTCGACATCTGTCCACCTCTCACTCGCCAAAGTGACCGTCATTACTTGCCTCCCTTCTCGCCACCCATCAAACCGTTCGGTGGCGCTAGCCTCCCAAAATCTCTCTGTCCGTCGGTGGCACTAGCGTACCATTTCCACGGTACTCTCGAGACGACCTCGCGATCTCCAAACCAAGGGAGACCCAAGGCTCCAAGCCACGGCAAAGCCGCTTGCTTCCGCGTCGATCCGGCGTGCGCGGCGGCCTCTACAGCGACTTCCCGGGCGTGCGCGGCGGCCATGAGTGAACCCCGGGGTTCAGTGACCCATGGACTGAGCAGCTGCCTGTATGCGGACTTTTTGGCGGCGCACACGGCGCTGCAGGACGCGCCGGAGCCGAGCTCCTTCTCCCGGCACGCGGTCGAGCTGCGCGCCGTGACGCCCGCGGGCGCGGCGCTCGGGCTGCAGACGCAGGTGGTGTCTCCCTTCTTCCGCACGGCCGTCAAGCGCGGCGTGGCCACGGCGCTCGTGTGCGAGAGCCGGCTCAACTCGATGATCACGGCCAGCCTGCGGCTGAGCTCGGCGCGCCACCTCGAGCTGCTGGCGCACCTGCGCGCGAGCGACCGCGTGCGCTTCACGCTCGAGGCGCACGAGTCGTCCACGGGCAAGACGCCCGCGAGCTTCGCGCGCATCGGCTGCGACTACACGGGTGCGCGCGCCTTCGCTGGCGCCAAGATCGACGCCGTGAACGGGCCCACGCTCGAGGCCACGGCCGGCGCGCGCGTCGGGCACGTGGCGCTCGCCGCGCTCGGCGCCTACGACGTCGGCCTGGACCACAGCGACCGCCTCGGGCGCTTCACCACGCTCAACGTGGCCGCCAGCTACGCGCACGACGACCTCACGGCGCTGCTGCAGGTGTACGTCCGTCTCCTTGCTGCTGCCGGTTGTCCTGATGATAATGATGGCTGACGGTCTGGTGGCCGCGGCAGGAACGACAAGGGCCGGCTGGTGCGGCTGGACGTGACGCAGGCGCTGCTGCCGGAGCTGCTCGTCGGCTCGGCCTTCGTCTTCGACCGGCGGAAAGACCGCAACACGCTGCGGCTGCGCGCCAGGCTGGCCGTGAGCGACAAGGAGGCGGTCGCGGGCTCGCTCGGCTCGGACGGCATCCTGGTCGGCGCCTACGAGTGGCGCACGTCGGCGCACCTCAAGACGCGCGTGTCGGCGCAGATGGATATGCGCCACTACGACAGCGACGCGCACCACCTCGGTGTGTCAATAGAGATCAGCTAAGCGACCGCCGCCACTATATATCGCACGGCTTGCAGGCAGCACGAGAGGAGCGAGCGAGCGAGAGAGAGAGAAAGAGAGAGAGGAGAGGAGAGGAGAGGAAGCAGCAGCTGCAGCAGGGAAGGCGACGCAGGAGTAGTAATGAAGCAGCAGGCACAAGCTTACCCTCATCGTCAACGCCTTCCTTCCTTCGTCTCGCTCCCCATTCCTCTCGCCATCACTTGGCGAAGATGACCGTGTCGCGCTTGGAGCGAGCGATGACGTTGCCCTTCTCGTCGCGCACGCCGGGCGCCGCCTTGGCGGACGGGTGGTTCGCCAGCTCGGACGGCACGGGCATGTTGGTGGCCAGCAGGTACTGCTTGAGGTCGTACATGATCTCCTCGTCGCCGTCCGTGAGGAACGAGATGGCGATGCCCTCCTTGCCCGCGCGGCCCGTGCGGCCGATGCGGTGCGTGTAGTTGGGGATCTTGGACGGCAGGTCGTAGTTGACCACGTGCGTCACGTCGGGGATGTCGAGGCCGCGGCCAGCCACGTCCGTGGCCACCAGCACGTCGCAGAAGCCCTCGCGGAAGCCCTTGAGACTCTCCTCGCGCTGGTCCTGCGACTTGCCGCCGTGCAGGATCGTCGCGCGGAAGCCGGCGTTTGACACCGACTTGTACACCATGTCGCACTCCTTCTTGATGTTGACGAACACGATCACCTTCTGGCCGTCCACCACGCGCTCCTTGCGCGACCGCGGCTGCGCGCTCAGGATCTCGCGCAGCACCTCCATGAGCTTGTCCTTCTTCTTGGCCGGCTTCATGAACAGCACGCGCTGGTCGATGCGCTTGTTCTTGCCCGACTCTTCGTCGCCGATCTTGACGATCGCCGGGTGCCGCAGGAACGTCTTGGCGAGTCGCTCCACCTCGGGCGGCATCGTCGCACTGAACATGCTCGTCACGCGGAAGTTGTGCAGCACGCCGCGGCCCGAGGCGGCCAGCGACAGCTGCTGCTCCATCTCCTCCTCGTTCTCCGACTTGAGCAATGAGCCCATGTTCTCCAGCACGGCCACGACTTGCGGCTCGAAGCCCATGTCGATCATGCGGTCGGCCTCGTCCAGCACCACGTAGTTGCACTGGTTGAGCACCAGGTAGTGGTTCTCCAGACAGTCCATGAGGCGACCGGGCGTGCCGATGATGACGTCCACGCCCTCGCGAAGACGGAACGCCTGGTCCTCGATGTTCTGGCCGCCGACGACCGACAGCGTGCGCAGCGTCGACCCCTCGCGGTCGGGCATCCCGCCCAAACTCGTGAACTTGGACAGCTTGATCGTCTCCTGCTCGATCTGCAGCGCTAGCTCTCGCGTCGGCGCCATGACGAGCGCCAGCGGGCCCTGCTCGCCCGTGCGCGCGATCATGGACGGCGGCAGCTGGTACAGATACGCGATGATCGGGATCATGAAAGCCGCCGTCTTACCGGAGCCCGTCTCGGCGATACCAATGATGTCGCGCCGCTGGAGACCGATCGGGATGGCCTGCATCTGGATCGGCGACGGCCGCTCGAAGCCCAGCTCGTTGATGGCCTGGAAGACGGCCTCGGGCAAGCCCGCTGCCTCGGACCACTTGCGCAGCGGGTTGGGCGCCTTGCCGCCCTTGAGCGTGATGTCGAAGTCCTCGCGGAAGATGCGCCAGTCGCGCTCCTTCATCTCGTCCAGCGGCTTGTCGGACCAGTGCGTGCCCATGGTCTTGGCCTCGCGCGTCGCCAGCTCGCGCATGCGGTCCTGCTCGTGCTCGCGCATGCTGCGGATGGCGCGCGCGCGCTCCTCCTTGCGGACCGCGACCTCCTCCTTGGACAGCTCGCTGTTCATCTCGTCGGCCGCCTGCAGCTCGCGCTGGCGCTTCTGGCTCAGCTCGTTCAAGAACGTGTTCTTCTTGCGCTGCTCGCGCATGTCGACGCCCGCGCGGTAGCCGCGGCCGAAGAGCAGGTTCACGTCCATGCGCTTGGCGTACAGCGGGTTCAGGTCGCTCGACGTGTCCTCGCTTGCCTCCCAGTCGAACTGGAAGATCTTGGAGAACTTCTCGCTCGCCTTGACCACCTTCTTCTTCGGCGCCTTCTTGCCCAGGTACTGATCCTTGATCGCCTGCAGCGCCTTCTCCTCGTTGTGCTCAGTCGAAGCGGACGACGACGGCGCCGCGTCCTTGCTCGAGGCTCTCGTTGAGCCCGACGAGCGGTCTCCGGACCCACGCGGGCGGCCGGCATCTCCACCGTGGCGGGAGCGACCGCTGGCCTCGCGCTGACGCTGCAGGAACTCCCGCCGCGCGTTCTCCGCCTCCCGGCGCTGCTTGTCCATCTGCAGCAGCAGTCGCATTGTTAGCCCCACCACATTCCCCCGATACATGACGATAGAGAAAGAGAGAGAGAGAGAGAGAGAGAGAGGCACTCGCCTCCTGCCGCTTCTGTTCGAGCCGCGCGAGCGCCTCCTGCTGCCGCTGCGCCTTGGAGCGAAACGCCACCTTGGGCAGCGCGCCGGCCGCCGCCTCGTCCGCCTCCTTGACGGTCGCTCCGCCATCAATCTTGAGCGGGACCTTCTTGCCGACCGCTCGCTCGCTCTCTGTCTTCTCCTCCTCTCCGCCAGCGGCAGCAACTTCCGCCGTCTGACGCTCCGCCGCGCGCTTGGCCGCCCGCTCTTCGGCGCGCCGTGCGATCTCGGCAACGCGCTCGGCCTCCCGCCGCTCCTGCTCGCCCAACGCGCGCTCGCTGCTGGGAGGCGGAGACCGACCGCCGCCGCCACGTCGAGGCCGCCGGTCAGCCGACCGGGAGCGCGAGCGCGAGCGCTGCCGCTTGCGGTGAGACGTTGCCGTCTGCTCCCCCATGCTCGCCTTGCTTCTTGGGTCTCCTGGGCTTCTTGCTTTGGTGGGGGCAACGGATGGTGAATAACCTAACGCGTCCGATTAGTGTCGGGTATTTGTTCGTTTGATACAGAAAGATGACGTTTTAGGACAATCGGTTGTCGAAGTTAAAAATGGTCGATCGAACACTATCCGATTCGCGTCGGATATGTTAAACTCTGACATGCTGTTTCATCGACTTGAAGGTCAAGCCAACGTCAGAAAAAGTAGACCGACTGGTTCTCGGGGCCGGTGATGACGACGACGCAGCGGTCGGGCGTGTCCGCGAAGACCCACGGGAAGCTCGCTTCGTAATCGAAGCTCTCACCGTCGCCGTCTTCGTCTCGGTCTTCGTCCTCGCCTTCCGCCGGCTCCTCGTCGCTGTCGTCCGCGCGCTGGCGGTGGCGCGGCGGCAGCTCCAGCATGGCCAACGCGCGAGTTCGCTGCGAAAAGACGTCCAGCTCCTGGTCGCTCTCGGACAGCCAGGAGGAGAACGAGGCCGAGGACGGCGCGCGGCCCGTCGGGTGGGCCCAGTCGGCTGACATGGACATCGACGCGCTGTCGCCGATGCTCAGGCTCTCGCCCGTGTCGCGCGCGCCGTCCGTCGTGGCCTCGCTGAGCGGGCTAACTGACAGGTCGTCATCCGAGAGCGCATCCGACCTGCTGGTGTGCGCCGAGCTCACCGTCTCGAGCGACGCTTCCTGCGCTTGCAGCGCCTGCAGCAGAGAGAAGACGGACCGCGAGTGTCCACTGGTGTCGGGTGGCAGCTCGTTCGGAGGGTTCGGAGTCGCGCCGTCGCTGGTGCTCTCGTTCGAGTCGAGTTGGATGCGGCTTTCCGACGATGGTGGAGCGGTCGTCGCCGTGAAGTACGTCGTGCTCTCCGAGAGCACCGAGGCGGACGAGTGCGATGACAGCGGGGATGGCAGCATCTCGAGGCGCCACGGCGCTGGCGAGTCCACGACCGTCTTGGCCTCGAACTCCCAGAGTGTTGCAGCAGGCAGTCCGGGAGAACGCCGGCGCCGGAGGTGCGCGACTGTCGCATCGCTTGTGGCCGTGGCCGTGGGGGACGCCGTCACGACCGACGCCGACATGTCGTGGCCGAGCTGCAACCACTGGCGCGTCAGGCGCGTCCACTTGGCGTACTGCGCGGCGCTGGACGCGCGCAGCGTGAGCTTGCGGCGCGACGAGCCGATCGCGAGACTCCACACGCGGTGCTTCTCCTGCCGAGGCGTCACGTCCAGGACGCGCAGCGGACGCGCAAGGTCGGCCAGCGGGATCTCGAGCGTGCCGCCCAGCAGCGGGTGCCGCGTGATGACGAGCACGGGCGACACGCGAGGGCACTCGCCGCGACCCCACGCGACCGACCGGCACATGAACGTCACCACCGCGCGGCACCTGTCCAGCCAGGCGTTCCAGGCGCACAATAGATCAGTCAGTGAGTTCTCGAGCAGGAAGTAGCGGGTCAGCTCCCGCCCGGCGACGCACCAGAAGACCCCGAGCGTCTTGACGCGCAGCACGTCGCACTCGCAGGGCGGTGCGTCCGCCAGCGCCGTCACCATGTTCGTCACCGTCGCTTTTGCCACTCGCCGGGTCCTTTCTTCTTGTTCACCCGGAGATTGGAGACTGCAACGCCAAGGAAAGGCAGCGTGCGCGGAGTCTGGATAAGAGGAAAGACCGCCAAGCACGTCGGAGCTGCTGCAGATAAGAAACAAGGGCCGGCAGTGGCAATGGCAATGACAACGGCGACGATGAAAGAGAAGGTGGCGGTGATGGCGACGACGGCAGCGGGAGTGGCGTAAGTCCACGGGACGATGCGGAGGAAACAGCGCACGTTGAAGCGCGGCGGTGATGGAGATCGACCGCTCGCGCGGAGGTACGTTCGTGAAGGAGAAAGCGGTGGATCTGCTTGTTGCCATTTACTTCCGAGTATTTGGCGAACGCGCAGTGGAGAGTAGTTGCAGTCGCTCGAGGCAGGGCGAGCAGCCGAGGGAGGGAGGACTCGAGCGGTCGAGTTGGTGGCGACGGACGCCTGGACACGCACACACACACAGACTCAGGGGTGCCCCCGCCGCTCAGCCTACCTTGCTGTGGTCGTGGCTGCACGTCTTGCACTTGCGGGAGAAGGCCTTGGCCACGAACGCGTCGCAGCGGCACGAGGCGCAGTGCGTGGCTGGCGGCGGGCGGTTGTCGTACTGCGCGACGCCGTCCATCGCGCGGTCGATCGCATCGTACAGGCACTGCGCGGCGCGCGGCCGCGGCACCTGGCCACTCAGGATGGTCTCGGGCGTCAGCTGTTGGCCGTAGAAGTTGGTGTTCATCTCGGTGCGCGCCGTGATGACCGCACCGTGCAGCGAGATGCCGGCGAACAGCCCGCGGCTGTGCGAGTAGCTGAAGTTGGCGTTGAAGCCGCCGCGACTGGCCGCTGCCTGGGCGAGCGCGTCGCGGCCGTAGGGACCCAGCGCCACGCTCAGCCCGCCGCCGACGTTCACCTGTGTGCGGTGGAAGACCTTGACGGCGTTGGCGGACCCCATGATGATCATAAACTCAATCAGCTCGCCGCCCGCCTCGAGGCCGCCGCCAATGCCCGCGGTGCCGATGGCGGACGGCGCCGACCATGTGCCGTCGTCAAGCTTGGCGATCACGACGCCCGTGCCGGCCTTGGCCGTGATGAGCAGCCCCGCCTTGAGCACCGTGAGGAACGCGAGCCCCTTGGCCTTCTTGAGAAACGCGACGGGGATGTACCGGTCGCTGTCGGCGCCGAAGCTCGGGCGGAAGAAGTTCCCGACGATATCGGCGGCGTTGCGGCACTCCTTTTCGAGCGAGCGGCTGTAAGGCAGGTGGAAGCGCGTCTTGGCCTCGTGCGGGTTCTCCTTGTGGCAGTTGGCGTACTGCGTGTTGAGGCCGCTCTGGAACGCCTGGAGGATCGGCGCGCAGATGGTGCACACGCGCTGCGGGTGCGCCGGGTCGTACTTCTTGGCCATGGCGGACGACACCTGCTCGGGCGACACGAGCATACGCGCGGGCGAGCACGTCTTGCACACGGCCGCGCCGCACTTACGGCAGTGGTGCCGCCGGTTCTTCAGGTCGAAGTCCTCGCTGCAGATCGAGCACTTGGGCGAGTCAGCGTACCGCCCGCGAGTGAGCCGCGACGACAGACTGGACTCGGTGCCTCTGCCCCCGCCCGAGCTCGACTGGCTGTCCCCGCTCTCGACGCTGTCGCGCGACATCATGTCGGACGTCGAGTACGGCCGGCGGCTGCCCGAGGTACGCGACCGGATCGGCGGGTTCTCGCCCGCCGCGCTCGTGAGGACGCCGGGCGTGGACACCGGCCGGTGACTGTGTCGATGGCTGCTGCTGTTGTTGTTGTTAATATTGTTGCTGCTGCTGTTGTTGCTGCTGCCGTCGCGCTTGAGGTGCGCCTTGAGCAGCTTCTTGCGCTTCTTGTCGTCCGGGATGAGCTGCGCGAGCTGCGGCAGCATGTGCTCCAGCATGATGCCCGAGCCGAAGTACGTCTCGAGGCGCTCGACGAAGAGCGCGGCCTTGAGCTCGCCCAGCCCGTACGCCTTGCAGTCGCGCTTGAAGCCCGCGACGACCTCGTCGTTGTCGCGGTTCGCGCCGCGCACGGCCGCCAGCATGCGCTTGTAGATGGCCGACGCTTCGTCGCCCGTCGCTGCCGGCGGCACCACCAGCTTGCTGCTAGCAGGGCCCTCGTCCTCGCTCTTGTCCTTGCGCTTCTTCTTCTTCTTGGGCTTGGCCGGCGTGCCGCCCGACTTACTGCGCCGCGCATCCGATGCCGGCGGCTGCGGCGCGTGTGGAGCCCCCAGGTGGAAGCCGCAGTTGGCACAGAAGCGCGCGCCGCCCACCACCTGGCCGCATGAAGGACAGCCCATGGCCCAGAGACTCACGGAGCGGCCTCGACGCTCGTCACGAAGGACGCTAAGTGACGCTTCTTGGCGCCTTGGTGACGCTTTGTCGCCTCGGAACTGGGCGTCTCACATCATTCTCTTTTTTGCTTTTACATTTGCATTGTGGTGTTTTGCGAATGACATATTATGCTGTTACATAGTGGAATCAAGTTAAAATCATGGCGCTATTTGAAAAAAATGCTGAATGAAATGTGGTCCGGAAAAAGAGGGACTGTATCCAGTCGACTCGATGCGCGCTCACACAAAATGACCTTGACATGTCTCGAACCCACCCACATTCCACGACTTACAGTCTCCTCTGATCTGACTCCCATCAGATACGTCTGATCCCATCACCCCAACATCACACAAAATTGTCCATCATGGCAGCCAAGGTGGCGCTGGTGACGGGCGGCAGCCGCGGCATCGGGCTTGCGGTGGCGCGCCAGCTGCACTCGGTCGGCTGGAAGGTGGCGCTTACGTCCCGCTCGCTGTCCCGCGCGGAGGTGGCGGCCGAAAGTGTCGGCCCCGGCGTCCTGGGTCTCGAGTACCGCGCGCCGACGCGGGAAGCGGACGCCGAGGACGGCGCGGCGGCGGCGGCGCGTGTGGTGGCACAGACCTCGGAGCGGCTCGGCGCGGGCGTCTCGGCGCTCGTAAACGCCGCCGGCGTGTCCAAGGACAGCCTGCTGCTGCGCCTGCGCGACGCCGAGCTGGACGAGCTGCTGCTGACCAACTTGGTAGGTCCCATGCAGATGACGCGCGCGGCTGCCAAGGGCATGCTGCAGCGGCGGGAGGGCAGCATCGTGACCATCGGCAGCGTCGTTGGCGCGCGCGGTAACGTGGGCCAGGCGGCCTACAGCGCGTCCAAGGCGGCGCTCGTGGGCGTCACGCGGTCGCTGGCCAAGGAGCTGGGCGGCCGCAACATCCGCGTCAACCTCGTCGAGCCGGGCTTCATCGCCACCGACATGACGGCCGCCATGACGGCCGCGGCAAGGGACAAGACGCTGGCGAACGTTCCGCTCGGACGGCTAGGCGAGGCGGACGAGGTGGCCAAGCTCGTGGCCTTCCTGGCCGGCGACGACGCGTCCTACATCACCGGTCAGTGCATCCGCGTCGACGGCGGACTCGTCATCTAGAAGGAGGCGACCGGCATCGTCTTCAAGTAGCAAGTCGAATAAATGAGCGAGTGTCTTTGAAACCACACGTTACCGAGCGAAAGGAGCGCTCGCTACTGCGCTGGGAACTGCGTCGACGGTCGCAGATCACCGCCCGATGCGCCTGGGACCTTCTGACAGCATGACGACATACTGTTGTGAGCACAGAGAGCAGTTCTCTTAGTGGTGATTGACAAGCGTTTACCTTGTCGGATGGCCGGAAGGAGAGCACGGACGGGTGCGCGGTCGAGCGTCGCTGGTGCGAGATCTGCGCCTCGTTGATTTCCTTGTTGAGCCACGCGATGACTGCCAAGGCAACGCCGAGTCAGTCTCAACAACTCACGCATCACAATCTCTCTCGGTCAGCGTACCTTGCTGGTTGGACGCCAGCAGCTTGTTGCTCTCCTCCAGCTTCTGGCTCAGCTCTTTGATCGTGCTCTGTCGTCGTCAACAACCCACTCGTTAGACGGAAACGCTTAGCCATTGACCGAAGACGGATCGATCGCCACCTTGAGCGTCTCGATGTGGTCCTCCCGCTTGCGCAGGTCCTCCCGCACCGACTTGAGCTGCAGCATGAGCTCCTCTCGCTGCAGCTGCTTCTCCTCCACGACCTGCTCCTGCTGCTTGATGATCTTCGTCTTCATCTTCATCTTGGACTTGAGCGCGCGGCTCTCGCTCTGGATTCGCTCGATGATCTCATTGCCCTACAGGCGAGCAAGAGGAGCGTTAGCCACACATGCAACCAGTACGCACGTATCAAGGTGCTCGCTCACCTTGTTGATCTCCGAGATGCTCAGCTCGAGCTTCTGCTGCAGCCGCGCGTGGTTGTCGCGGTACATCTTGAGCGAGTCCTCGACCTCCTGGTTGTGCGCCTGCGCGGACTGCAGCATCTCGGTCGTCTTGGCGATCACCTCCTCCTTGTCCACGAGCTGCTGCTGCAGGCCGCTCGCGCGCAGCTGCAGCACGTTGATCTGCTTCTCCTGCTCGAACGCCTTCTGGTCCAGCTGTTTGTTGTCGGCCCGCAGCGCCTCCAGCTCGCGCGCGAGCACCGACTTGTTCTCCCCAAGATCCTTGGACTGGACGCGCAGCTGGTCAATCAGCAGCTCGTTCTGGTACTTCTCCTTGCTCAGCGTCTGCACGCACGCCTCGTTCGCGTCCGCTGTCTCCTTGAGCGCCTTCAACTAGTAGAACACCACACCACACCTGACGTTAGAGGTCAAGACCCAGGTTTCCAGCGATACCAGAGCTGTGAGCCTACCTCCGCCTCGAACTTGTGCGTCAGCGTGTCAATCTTGGCGTTCAGGTCGTCTTCGCGCTGCTTCAGCGCGGTCGCGGCGCGCTCTCTCTGTCCGTCCATGTCAAGAACCCGCGTGAGTCGTCCCAGCGCTGCCACTTCATCAGATGCCGTACCTGCGCGTTCAACTCGTCAGCATAGTGCAGCCGCTCCTGCGACAACAGCGCGTCCGTCTGCTGCTGTAGCGTGTCCAGCTCCGTCTGCATCTGCGCCTCGTTGCGTGCGCGCGCGTCCCGGTCCACTGTAGTCGCACGCAGCTTGGCGGCAAGAATGCGCTTCTCGGCGTTCACTTGGGCCAGTCGCGCCGCCAGGTACGCCTTGACGGCCGCGTCGTCGCCCGGGAAGAACTGCAGCGACAGGTGCGTCAGGTGCTTGAACTGGTTCGTCTCGACGATGCTGAACACCGACTCGCCCGCGCGGTTGCACGTGTTGAGCACCGCCAGGTAGCTTCACATGCACACATATCACCCGTCAGCCACTTGGTCGCATCACCAGCAGGGCCAAACAACGCGCACCTGAGCGGCACGGGGCCTTGAGATCGCGCCATCTGCGCGCGCGCCTGCTCCGCATCGGCCTTGTCGTCCGGCGCGTCGCCCTGCTTGTCGTCCTCGCCACTCCCGGCTTGCTCCTCGGGCGACGGCAGCCACTTGCTATCCTTGAGGCAGCACTCGAGCAGCTCGATGAGGTTGGCGGGGAAGGAGGCGAAGTCCACGAGCAGTCGCTGCTGCGCCTTGAGCTCGTGGAACTCCTCCTCCGAGACGCTCCAGAGGAAGAGGAAGAACGGGTCCACGCCGTCGTCGTCCGTCACCTCGACGCGCAGCACGCGCTCCTTCTGGCCGCTCGCGGTGTTCTGCTAAACGCAAGTTCACGGTTTGGAGGTTAGAAGCGACGGACGAGACGCGCGGAGACGGTCGCAGGAGCGCGGGAGACGCACGCGAACGCCGTTCAGCAGCCGGAGCGTGAGCGGCAGCAGCTTTTCGTCGCGGTCCGCGTACTGCACGAGCACGTGGAAGCGCCGGTCGAAGAGCGGCGCGTCCCGCTCGAAGGTCTCCATGTCGATTGGGGTCGGGTCGGAAAGTGCGCGTTAATTTGAATGGGAGCATACTGGGGACAAGTGATTTGTATAGACTATCACTCTGTGTGTGATAAACCCCATTTCGGCAGA
The DNA here is from genome assembly GCA_023338125.1 of Phytopythium aichiense. Lineage (NCBI taxonomy): Eukaryota > Oomycota > Peronosporomycetes > Pythiales > Pythiaceae > Phytopythium > Phytopythium aichiense. Next base: position 1,981 of record JAADYH010000825.1, on the reverse strand, counting down.
GTGTGTGTTATAAGGAGCCTTGGTTCGTTGAAGGCCGGCGCCATGCAGTTCGCGAGCTTCTCCGGCATGAACAATACCGACTGGTGCGTCATCGAGTGGTTCGTCTCGACTCTGGTGGAAAACCCACTCAAACCGACTACAGAAGTATCGGTCGGGGGCTATCGGGTGGCGGAGTGTGATGGCGGCAGTGACACGCCTCCTGCCAGGAGGGCTTTTTCCTTACTGGTTGGAGGGACTGCCAACTGCGAGCAGCCTGTCCGCCAGCGCGTCATGAAGACAAGTTCATCAGCCATTGCGCTGGGGGTATTCGTGCAGTTGGAACGTTCGCTCAAACAGAGAGCATGAGAGTGAGAGACAGGAGCGCATATGCAGCGCTAGGAGCTATGTCACTTCAAAGGAAGTTGTTTCGATCATCTTGGTCAGAGTCATGGTGGTGACAGTGCCTTCCGAACTCTCTCCAACGGCGACACATAGGCGAAGACGGAATGACAGAGAACGGTATTTATGAAATCAATTGCAGTGACGGTCGATGCAAGCGACCTTTCCTACGCCCGCAGGCGCCGGCCCGACGAGTATCCCGTTGCTTGCGAGTTGGTGATATGCTTGAGAATGTTGAAAAGCGCGTCAACCATGCGAAGCTTCACTTCAACGTCCAGGTCAACGTCCGCCGAGATCTCAAGGCCGGCGTCGACAACGGCACTGACGGCAACACTCGCGTCAACACCGGCAGCGGCTGCAAGATCACTACTGGCATACGCGCCGACAGTCAGGCCAGCGTCACCTCCGACTGTCAGGCCGGCGTCAACTCCGACGGTCAGACCGGCGTCACCTCCAACGGTCAGGCCGGCGTCACCTCCGACTGTCAGACCGGCGTCACCGCCGACTGTCAAACCGGCGTCAACGTCGGCGTCGACACCAGCATCGGTGGAGACATCAGCACCCGCATCCGCTCCGACGGTCAGGCCAGCGTCACCTCCGACTGTCAGACCGGCGTCACCTCCGACAGTCAGGCCGGCGTCGCCCCCGACGGTCAGACCAGCGTCACCTCCGACTGTCAGACCGGCGTCACCTCCAACTGTCAGGCCGGCGTCAGCGTCGGCGTCGACACCAGCATCGGTGGAGACATCAGCACCCGCATCCGCTCCGACGGTCAGACCGGCGTCACCTCCAACTGTCATGCCGGCGTCACCTCCGACGGTCAGACCAGCGTCGCCCCCGACGGTCAGACCGGCGTCACCTCCAACTGTCAGGCCGGCGTCACCTCCGACGGTCAGACCAGCGTCGCCTTCGACATTCAGGCCGGCGTCAACAGTTGTGTCCACCGGAGCATTTGTCGTGTAAGGAGCTGATGTGGCCGTCACATACGGGAGCGCACTCTGATCAACACCTGGGGCCACTGTGAAGGAGTTGCTCTCCTCAGTCGAATCAGCCGTTGGGGCCGATGTGCTGCTTGAAGGGACGCCGGAGCTCTCTGACAAAGGCGCAGATGTGCTAGTGTTGGGCACCACCGACGGGTCAGCAGTAGGGGCAGATGTTGTGGTGATGTATGGCGCCTCAGTCGTCACGACCGGGCTGCCGGTCACTGCAGTTGGAGCCTGGGTCGTCGTTACTGGCTGCTTCGTGCATGGTGTCTTCGCCATGTCCTCGGCAAAAGCAGTGTGGGTCGACAGCGCAACGGCGACGGCAACGAGCTTCAGAAGGGTCTTGCACGACAGCATGGTGTCAGGCTGAAGAGATGAGCTGGACTTCCGTTGAACGAGGCTTGAGCTGCGACGCAGGTGGTAAGTACTATGAGTACTTTGTCTTGCTGCGGGAGCAAGAGGATTTGGGAATGCTCCATTGTGAAAGATTCACCGCCAGTCAGCTCGACGGTCTCAACCGAAGCACAACCAGGATCGCTGTCAGCGAGGACGAAGCCGGTAGAGAGGTGACACACCTCTTTCGCGGGAGGCAGAGACCGAGGATACTCCCAATACACAGG
>JAADYH010000824.1:0-13880 GCA_023338125.1 Phytopythium aichiense | reverse complement strand
TTCCACGCTCGACCGTCTGGACAAAGCGAGCAAAGCGGTCCCAAGAGAGGCTCAGCACACGAGAATCAAAGCGCGAGCGGCGCGCAGCTCCCGACGGAAGAAGACTGCTCTTCATCGCCAGCGCCAGTGACTTCGCCGACGGATCCGGTTTACGCACCGTCGTGCTTGCCGGATGGTCGGCGATGTGCATCAGAAGATCTCGTCGTGGTTGGAGGATCACTATCGATGCGTGCTGCTGCCGTCGTTTCAGACGAAGACGATGGTGGCGCGCTACGAGCAGATGGTTGCGACCGATGGGCCGCCAGTGGCCGCCTCAGAAGAGCAGCAGCAGGCTGAACGACCACCAGACGTGCCACCACCCGCTACGGCAGCAGCCTAGGCCGACGACATGCCGACCTCGAACGCGCAGGCCAACCGTCGATGGAAGCGCGATGAGCGAGGGCCTCGGCGCGAGTCCCCTGTTCCAGTGTTCGTCGTGCGGGATCCTCCTCGATCGAGACGTCAATGCAGCGCGAAACATCTTCCACAAGAACAAGGACATGCTGGCGTAGCTCACGCTCGCGTGCTCGAACCGGTGCGCCTCCACCGCGGTGTCCTGTCGGCAACTCTGCTGGTCGTTAGAGGCCCAAGACTCTATCAGAGGCGGTGCTCATTTATCTTGCCCAGGCAGTGATGGATCCTCATGGGTTCAACATCATTAGCGTCTTTGACTGGAAGGACAAGGATCCTGATGTCAGAGAGCTGGATGCGTCAAGTTTTGCGCTCACTCATGCTAACGAGGCGAGCGTTCGAGACTATTTATTGCCTTTCGCCGGTTGCAAACACCCCCCACCTTCCCCATCCAACTTGAGCTGCTATTCCTGGGCGAACACTTCACCATTTCGCTCAGAGTTGGAGACCAAAGTCGCATCGTGATCATAGCGGCTGGAGCGGAAGGAGGGCTCGTATTATCATCACTTATCGGTGGTCCGTCGACGCCTTGCTCACTGGTCCAGTCCATCACCTAGCCATGGAAATCCCGACGCCAACACACCGTCGAGGCGCTGCAGTTCGTCACTGCTTAAAGTGGGCCGTCAAGGCTTGCGAGAAGTTCCAAGTCGAGCTCAATGGCCGCTACTCGACCCAGCGCATCCAAGAACTGGCAGCATCCCACCGCTCCACCAGGCCGTGGCGAGCCGTGCTCATGCTTGTAGCCATGGCACTTCCCTGCTTCGTCTTGCCCATCGTCTTCGACCAGCTGGAGCTGGCCGAGCCATCCAAGGGCCCCAACGCCAATTGGAAGCTCTTCTTGCGCGAGTTCGTCATGTGGTGGGTCTTCAGCTTCCTGAGCGTGGGCCAGTGTCGCCACTTCGTGTCTTCGCTGTCACTGACGATCGCTCAGATGTTGTTCATCGCGACCGCCGTGGCCCTGGGTTGCACTGCAAGCACTTACATCTTCGCGTTGCTCGTGGGCTTCCCCGTTCCCTTCACGATCGTGCTCGGCGCTCCCTTCTGGGCTTCACAGCTGTGTACGTGGATCGCACTGACATGGATGCGTCGCCTTCGCACTGTGTCCGGGGCGTGGACGGAGGCGCGGCCGCAAATCATCAGCTGGTTGAAGGTATGGACGTGTCAGTGCTGCCTCGTGGCCATCTATCCAGGATACTTCTACATCTTCACATCACTTCCAGACAAGTTCCAGCTCCCGTTCGCGTGTCTGTTGCCGATCATCAAGGTGTTGGTGCGCAACTGGCTCAGCCGTGCGCTTGAACACCTCAAGGACGAGATGAGCGAACATGTGCTGCTCAACGCCGACATCTTCAGCGCGCTCTTTGTCGCTTACTGCATGCAGAACACGCCGTCAACGTGGGCGATCGCGGGCCTCATGTCCATCGACGCATTCCAGATCTTCGTGGCCATCCGCGACATCCACCGCTATATCGGGCGGATCGATGACTTGCGAGCGCAGATTGAAGCCTCCTCGAAGGCACCATCAGCGCGCAAGAGCAGCGTCAGTATCCATGAACCAGCAGTCAACAAGTTATCAGACATGCAGGAGGTACCACCGAGCCTCGATTTGAGTTCGATGCCGAACGTGTTAGCCCAAGCTGACGCCATCATCGCGCATCACACCGGTGCGTCGAACGTCCTCGTGCAAAAGAAGACGTCCCGGGACACATTCAAGAACACCCGCGGTGTCGTCGCCAATGCCTCCAGCCAAACGGACAATGCGGTGCAGAGTCTCATGTCTTCGACAGGTCATTCGCTCCGCAAGATAGCCCCAGGAGGCGCATCGGGCCCATTGGAAGACCAAGTGGTGGAGAATGCGCGGCCAGCGCGCGTCACGGAGTCATCAGTCGGGACGATGCTGATAGCATTTCCGCCTCTGGAGCGGCAGTTCGTCGAGGCGGTGGGGCGACTGCTCTTCCTCACCGAGTTCCTGCTGCTGCTCAACTACGTCGAGGTTGTCATCCCTATCGTCTACTGTGCGTAGACCTCCGCTATCTGCCTTCGCCTTGGTCCCCGATCTCACACCTTTTGCGTCTATGACAGCGGTCTCGCTCTTGGCCACGTTCAGCTCGCCGAATCGCAGCTTCTACCCGGCGCTGGTCGCGCTCGACGAGTCCAAGTTGCTCCGCATGGCCCTCATCGTGTTCATCTACGGACTACTGGAACTTTTGTCGCTAGCTGCGCTCGCCTGGCTGTTGGCCAAGAGGCTGCGGTACTCGGCAGCCTCGCAGCTAGCCTTCATGCTCTCGAAGCAGTGGGATGGCGTGCAGATCAAGTTCGTCTTTTGGGTCCTCTACGCCGCGCACACGACGCTCGAGCACTACGGTGCGTCACTCGAGTGAACTTCCGCTCTCCTGTTTCCCTTCTGATGTATCGCTCTCGGTCATCTGCGCAGGGTACGACTACACGTTCAAGTTCGCATGGCTCCAAGACGACGCCCAGTGACAACAGCCCCGCTCAGCGGTCGGCACGAAGTCCATCGACCGACCAAAGAGAGCCCCACACACTTGGATGCGTGTTCATCAACTCCATTTCCCATCAACTTCGTTCGTGCCCATGCATTTCCTCTGGTCGCGTCACTTGTTGGTCGCTCGCTCCACAACCACGGCACTGCGTCGACGCTGCGAGGAGCCCATCATACCCGACACGTGCGCACTGCTTGCAGCCGCAAGCAGGTTGACGTGGCTGCCGAGCCGCACCAAAGGCGCGCGGCGGTCATGGTACACACCTTCACTGCGCAGCAGCGCCGAGAACTTCTCCAGCACCGTGTTCTCGGCCATGAGCGGCTCGGTTGCGGTCGGCATCGGATGTAGCCGCCGCGAAGACGCCATGGACGTGAAGCTGTTCAAGAGAGAGCCGCGATTGCTGCCTCTTGTCTTGATGGGCGCCGCCTCATCCAGCGCGCAGAAGATGTGCAACCGCACGTCGCGCAGAACCTTTTGCTGCTCGTCCACCACGAGTCGCATGTGGGTCGTTGAGTCGGCGGACGGGAAGCCACGCTCATTCCACGCATACACCTGCAGCTCAGGGCAGTGCTTGTCGTACTCGAAGGTCGCGGCGTGCAAGTCGCGGCGGCGCATCATGGCGTGCAGGTTGGCGATGTGGATGCGCTTGTCAACGTGAGCGCGGATCACGATCATAGCCTCCTCGCTCGCGACCTGCCGCGCGCGCCACCAGTCGACAACATGCCAGAAGATGTAGAACCAGAGCAGGTTGAGCACCAGGAAGAGTCCAGGGACAGCGTCGATCAACGGCTTGCGGACCCACTCGACGAACCACTCCGAGTTGGGCAGGTTAGTGGCCGACCCGCCGCTGAGTCGGTCAACGATGTCGAAAGCCAGCTGCCCAGCGAAGATGGCGCGAATGACATCCAAGTCGCCGCGCGCGCGGTGCCGGTCAGCCATGCCCTTGACGATGAGCTTCACGTTGGCGTTCAGCTCTTTGGCGACCACCGCGAGCTGCTCTTTGGATAGCACCTCAAACTTGGCCACGAGCACATCCAACTGCGTTCGCAGCCGCTCGACAAACTTGATTGAGTCTTGGCACCGCACGATGACATTGTTCTTGCGCTCGAGCAGCGCGAGCGCCTTGAAGATGCGTGCTCCCGCGAGGTCCAGCGGGATCGGCGGGAGCTCGAGGTCCTCGACTGACTCGAGCAGATACTGCAGGCACTCGATCAGCAGGATCATGTGCCTCGCCGCGTCGCTGAGCGTCTGCTTGATCTCAGCGAAGGCTGGCGCGTGCAGCCGCCTCGGGGGCGTATTCTCGTTGTTATTGTCGCCGCTGGACTTGCCCGCCGCATCCAACCATGCGAGCTTCCTGCGGAGCGTAGCGAGTGTGTCGTCCAGCACAAACGTGCGCACGAAGAAGTTCCGGATGAAGATCTCGCGGCTGTTGAGCCCCATGAAGGTGGCGAGCAGCGCCTCGTGCTTCTCGGCGCTCGGGCCGCTCACAAGGCAGCCTTCTCGACCAAGAAACAGCACGTCGTCTCGTGAAATGTCGTAGCACGCGTAGATCTCACCCAGAACCTGCTTGAGCTCGTTCTCGCGGTCACCCTTGTCCAGGTACTTGCACGCTGGCAGCTTGGGTGAGATGCCGCGCGATAGGATCAGGTTGTACTTGTTGCGCTGTGACGCCTTGTCCATGAAGAGCATGTCGAGCACGCTCATCTGGTACCGCGACAGCAGGTCCTGAATCACCTTGGACGAGTCCTGGTGGATGTCGACAAGCAGTCGGGCAAGTAGATCGAGCGGGATGGCCCGCTCCATGTGGTTCTGGATGGCGTCGATCTTGACGCCGTAGAGCAGAGAGCCACTCACGTGGAGGTGCATGCCGAAATTCTCAACCTGGATGACCCCCGAGGCCTCCGGGAAGTCGATCTCGGCCTCAAAGTTGATGAACCGGATCCGATCGAAGTCAAGGATCTTGACCTGCGTCAGCCCCGTCGGCACCTCGAAGTGCGTCTCTGTCGGCTTCGCGTCGATCGTCGAGCTGAACAAACCCCCCTGGCACCGCTCCATGGCCCCAAGCCGCTCGTTCAGCGCTGAGATCTGGTTGGCACCGAAGGGCATCCACTCGCCGACGAGCGCGTGGACTTGGGAGAGCACGAGCGACTGGCGCGCCGCCTTGGTCATCATGTTGGATCCTCGAGCTGACTCGGTCGCGCGCAGCGTGTTGCACGTCGGGTCCACGCGGTAGCTCGTGTTGGAGCGCAAGCACGACGGGATGAAGGGCGACGAGACGTATGACACGTCCTCTCCCTGCGTGATATCGCTCGTCTTGACGAATGCTTCCTCCAGCGTGTCCTCGCGCGCCATGAGCAGGAAGTTGCTGCCGTCGTAGCGCACTCGCAGCAGTGACGGCGGTGTCGACGGGAGTCTAGGCAGCGACTGCCCGTTGCTGTCGACAGAAAAGCGCGTGATCGCAGCATGGGACGACCGTGGCGCCGTCTTGGTTGGAGTTAGCGTGACCGGCGGCAGTGTGGTCGGTGGGGGAGCCATAATAAACTGGTTGGTCTTGTCCTTGATGTGTTGCGGGATCTGCTCGATGATGGCGAGGCCACGCAACGACACCTGGTACGCCGTCACGGGCTGATAGTCTGCCGACGAGAGCTTGATGCCGTTCACGAGGCGCGCCTCCCATAGATCGTCGATGACGGAGCGAGCCTCTTGCGAGATGCGGAGCCAGCGACGCTCGACATGGCGGTCGTGGGAGACCCAAACAAGTGTAGGCGCGTAGTCGAACGGCAGCACCCCGGTCTGGATACCCTCATACAGCAGCACAAGCAGGGCCACCTGGCGGATCCACGTCTCGGGCGTCTGTGCGTTGGCCGCCTGCTGCGCGTAACGACTGATGCAGTAGAGCACGTGGCAGTGCGCCGTCGGCCACTTCTCGGGCGGCTCGAACCAGATTATTCCCCCAGCATCGGACGAAGCAGGCGGCGGCGGGATCGACATCGTTCTGCTGAGCAGGATCGGGAGATCCTCCGCGGGTGCCGAGAGATATGAAAACGTCGAGATCGTTGGTCCTGGCGTCGACTCCGACGCGACGTCCGTTTTCGTCGAGGGCGTCGCTTCATAAATATCCACAGCTTCGTCACCATCGTCACAGTTCGGCTCGTCGTCAGGAGATGACCAACACGTTTCGATCGAGGACAAGCATGAAGCTCTCAGGACTTTGGCTTCGAAATTCAGGCTTCCAGAAGCTGGCACACGTTGCGGAGATCTTCCAGGTCGAGCTCCATGGACGCTACTCGGACACCCGAGTCTGTGAACTCGCCGCCTTCACTGGACGTACGACCCGTGCTCAGGCCGCCATCATCCTCTTCGGAACGACGGTACCCTGCCTCATCATGCCGATCACCGTCGACCTCGTGGGTCTTGCACCGCCCGAGGAAGGGCCCGATAGCAACTGGCGGTTCTTCCTCCGCGTGTTCGTGGCTTGGTGGTTCTTCAGCTGCCTCTGCATCAACCAGTGCCGCCACTACGTCACGTCACTCTACCTGGACGACTTCTGGCTCTTCTCGCGCGCGGGCGTCGTGGGCGGCGGCATGGCGGTGACGGCGTATCTGCTGGCCACAGTCGTTATCGGCTTCCCCGTGCCCTTTACCAACGTGACCACGTCGGCCGCGTGGGTAGTCATGCTGTGCTCCCTCATCTATTTCAATTGGCATCGCCGAATCCAAGCCGGCACTGCTCGAGGCAGCTCCGCCGAGTGGAAGATGGAGATCACGACGTGGCTCAAGGTCTGGACGTGCCAGTGCCTGCTGCTCGCCATCTACCCGGTCTACTTCTTCGCCTTCCTTTCACTTCCCAAGTCCGGACAGCTTCCGTTCGCGTTCTTGCTGCCTGTGCTCAAAGTGCTCGTCCGCAACTGGCTCAGTCGTGCGCTGGGCAGTCTCCACGACGAGAAGACCGAGTCCGTGATTCTCAACGCTGATGTCTTCAGCTCGCTGTTCGTATCGTACTGCATGCAGACCGTGCCGACGGGACTCACGACAGCCGGACTCATGACGATCGATTACCTTCAGCTTGCAGTGTCCACTCACGACCTCTCCATCCTCATCAAGCGCATCAACGGGATGCGCGAGCGCCTCGTCGAGATGCGGGCCAAGGAGAAGAAGCTGGCGTCCAACGAGGAGCCCCAAGGAAGCGAGCAAGCACCCATCGCACAGGAACACCAGCTGCCACTGACTGCGCTCGGCATGGCCAACAGCTTCTTGGTGAAACGGCAGCGCGGCGTCCCAAACTTGCATGAAGAAGCGGCAGCTAACTCCGGAGGAAAAGCTGGGGTTCCGTCTGCTGTCGCATGGCGGTCCGCTCCGCCCCGATCCGGGTCGACTCTCGGAAGCCTGATCGTGTCCGCCGTGAAGATCACGCCCCGTTTACCTGGGGGCCTTGCAGACGCCGCAGGCGCTTCCAGCAATCTATCAACGGACCCTTCTCGCCTTGAGCGCCAGCTGATTGACGCGACTCGCCGACTTCTGTACTTCACCGAGTTCCTGGTTCTTCTCAGCTTCGTCGAGGTGATCATCCCCTTCATCTACGGTGGGTCCCGCTCTTCTCTGCTCTTGTCACTTGGTCCGGGTTCTCACTCTTGACTGGAATCCGGTGTTCGTCTTGTCCCTTCAGCCATCTTTCTGATGCTCATCGCTCAAATGCCCAATTGCAACTACTACGCGCAGATCCAGGGAGAAGACGAGCTGTTCGAAACGATCCGCGGCATCCTCTTCTACGGCCTCATGGAGTTCATCTCGCTCGTGGCGCTCGAAATCGTGCTCGTGCGCCAGCTCGGTATGTCCGGGATCGTGCAGTTGGCCTTCATGCTCCAGAGGCAGGTCGACGGCGTCCAGACCAAGCTGCTCTTCTGGGTCTTCTACTTCTCTCAGTCGTCGCTCGTGCACTTCGGTGCGTCGCTCGTACTGGTTTCTCTTGTTGTCTGGTGATTGCGGCGCACTGACGCTCTCCGTTTTCTTGACTGGGTTTGTTGAGCAGGATACGACTACACTTTCACGTTCGCCTGGCTGAGCGACAGCAACGAGTAATCCCCGCAGCGCTGAATCGCGCCAGGCCTCGAGCGCGCAGCTCCAGGAAGCTTCCGGATCAAGATAAAACAAAGGGCACCGCCAGTTCATTAGCCATGCAACGCTACCTGCTGGGTTGTCCGTCTTTCATTCCACCTCTCGTCCGCCGCCGCCTTGGTGGATCCTCGCTCGTCTATCAGCTGTCCAAACTTCCACAAGATGGTTCGCGGCACTGCTCGGTAGTGTGTCAACGGGTGAAAGACCCATCGCATGTGCAGGGCCATCGCTCAGCTTCTTTCGTGGTTTTGTCGTGCCACGCGCTTGTCCTACTCGCCCTTGATGCACGTTACAATCCTGAGCAGGGATGGACGCACAGTGAGTCAGAACGAGTGTGTCGAGAAATGGCCAGCAGAGACTGCGTACCAATCGAAGCCCTCGAAGAGACCAGAGCCCTGCGTTGCTGTCGTCTCCTTGATGGACCACTGGCGGTTGCGAATGTCCGACAGCCCCATCGCCTCCGAGATCTGTCGCCAGCGTCCCGACGCATCACGTTGATCAGCTCTGGATCGCTCCACAACGACAAATGTCCCCGCCAGTCACGCACCTGCGCTGCGTTGAGCGCGCCGCGCTGGTCCTGCTTGTTGGCGAACACGAGCAGGATCGAGTCCTTGAGCTCCTCCTCCTGCGTTGATGCACCGAGCGTGAGGACGACGGCGTAAGCGTGCAATCTGCTTCAATCTCGCGGTCCATAGCACCTCAAGCATGGCGTGCAGCTCCTGCTTGGCGATGTTGAGCCGGTCGATGTCGGCCGAGTCGACGACGTAGATGATGGCGTCCGTGTTGGGGTAGTAGCACCGCCAGTACGGCCGGATGCTTGTCTGGCCGCCCAGGTCCCACACCTGGAACTTTATATTCTTGTACTGCAGCGTCTCCATGTTGAAGCCGATCGTCGGCACCGTTTGCTCGATCTCGTCCGCCTGCAGCCGGTCTATCTCGCCACAAGCACTCTCGTGTCAGTCTGGGTCGCTTCCTCGGGCCTCCAGGGCGGCCCAGTCAGCAGGAGACCCGCGCAGTCGCTCTCCATCTCTCAGCTGCTCGCCCTCATCCCCACCCGGCCGCCGCGCTGCCGCCGCAGGTGGGAGAAGGCGCACGAGCGAAGGGAAAGGAGCGGACTGGCAACCTGACTGCTTGCTGGGCGACTGGCGAGAGATGCAAAAGCGGCGGGACGTACAGAGAATCGTGGTCTTGCCGGCGTTGTCGAGCCCGAGGATGAGGATGCGCACCTCCTTGCTGCCGAACAGCGCCGCGAACACCTTGGAGATGGCGATGCCCATCGTGTCTCCGCCCGCGCCGCTTCTTCGCCTTCGCTGCCTTTCTCAATCTGTTTCCAAGTCGTTCCCACGTCACCTCACGATCAACTACTGTTTACCACCATATTAGAGGACTTTATACCCTGCAAAAACGGATACGAGTACCGAGAGCGATATGTCCTGCGCGACACCTTCAACACGGTCAAGTTCAAATCCGAATTCAGCATCACACGGGACTTCGGGGTATGCACAGAGCTGCTTCATTGCCTCGGTTATCAGCTGTCGCCTAGCACCCGCTGCTTCTTCGTGGGCGGCTCCTCATCCTGCAGGAGCGCGGCCGCGAGGGCCGGCCAGTCGGCCTTGACGCGCGCGCAGTCTTCCCTCTTGAGGACGCGGCCGAGCGCGTCGTGGACGCCATCGTCCCACAACAGCGCGAAGTCCGGATCGCGAGCCGGACTCTTGCGGCTAGACGTTGCTGAAGACGAGTGCTGGAGCTGGCGACGAGCCTGGAGGCGGTCCAGCTTGCCGAGCAGTGCGACGCTCAGCGGGTCCGTCAACGCACCATCTCCGGCCTTGTCGAGCGTGCTCTTCACGTCGCTCGCAACGGCGTCGCCGAATTTGTCGACCCAGCACGCGAGCACGGCGATCGGGAAGTCTCCGTACGCATCCGACAGCTTCCAGAGGCTGTGCAGGATGGACGCGTCGGGGCGGAACTGCGTCAGACACTTCAGAAGACCCATCATGGTCTCCGTATTCTCCTTCGGGTTGACGCACGCAAGCACCTTGCGCGCGGCAGTCATGAACTGCGCCTCACCAGCAGCGGAAGAGCGGTAGCTCGACTGCACTTCAGCGACAACAAGGTCCCAGAGGCCGTACTGCTCCCACGAACTCCACTGCAGCGACGAGAGAAGTGTGTTCGCCAAGCGGTCTCTGAACACCGCAAAGTCTCGGAGCGTGACCCGAGTGCACAGCTCGTGCAGAGTCGATGGTGTTGACAGCCCGAGTAGAAGCTGTACGAGCGCTTCACTCCGCGCTGCCAGCTTCGACAGCGTCGGGTGCTCCATATGTGTGAACAGGTACGGCGCCACCACGAGCACGACAGCATTTACAGCGTCCATCTCATCGCTGGGAGAGTTCGACGGTTGCGATTTGCCAAGTGCTGCACACGCGTGGGCTCGTGCGTCGTCGACTTGTTGGCTCAACGCCAAGTCCTTCATCACATACTGCGCGATGTTTCCTCCGAGAGCTTCGACAAGCGCCGTGTACGGGGCAAGGGCAGACTCGGGTCCTTTCGTCACGCCACGCGAACAGCAGCAAAACGTCAGCAGACGGAAGCTGATGGTGACGTCGCGCTCCATCATCGCCTTCAAGAATGGCACAAACAGCTCCTTGGGTTCGCTCAGCACTTGATCCAGCATCGAGTCGAAAATGCCCGCGCTCGTCGCCTTGGGCGTGTCGGTGACACCGATGCGCGAGGAAATGATGATCCGGTCCAACGAAGCGTGGAGGAACGCACCAAGCGGCGCCGCGATGTCAACAGCGTTCTTGTGTCGGATCCACGAGATGAGAATGTCGTTGAGACACTCGAGGAAGCCCTCAGTGGGTCGGGAACACGGCTCGGGCATCATCTCTTGGAACTGCTTGATGTCGTCGCTACCGAGATCCAGTACCGACCCCGGTACCTCGACGGACTGCTTGGACGTGAATATCATTGATACGTCCACTGAATCACTCATGCCAGTCTCCGACACTGGCACCGGAGCTTCCGCTGCCTGTTGGTTGCCTGGAAGGAACGACAGCGTCCCCAACGAGTTCGTGTCCGACGATGTGGCGCCAGACGCGACACTCGAGTCCGAGTGTGTTGGACTTTGTGAGTGCAACGGAGAAGTCAGCGGACTACCCGCGCCGACTGGGCTGTTTCTTCCGGGACTTTGGCGGACGGGGCTTTGCCGAACGGGAGATGACAACCCCGGCGAGCCGATTGGGCTTCCAGTGGACCCGGAGGAGGCCAACGGACTCATATGGCCGCTTGTTTGTGTCGAGGTCTGCGAGGCATCCGCACTCGGGAAATGCTCAGGGAAGATCCGGTGCAGCTCCACTGTTAGCTCTGGTGCGCTTGACTGGAGCAGCGGGAACGATTGAAGAGACGAGATTGACGGCACGACCCCGACCTTCAGGATCGTGGCGAATGCTGTTGACACGCCCTTCTGCTTCAGCTGATTGTTCACGGGCGACGCCGCAAACTTCTCAACTGCGAAGACGAGGAACTGGATCATTGCAAGTGTCACCATCGGGTGGCTTTTGAGCGACTTGACCTGTCGATTCGGAAGGAACGCGTTAGGCGGCGGGTACAATCAGCCACTAGCAACGAAAAAAAGAAGCTCGTACCATGAGGAGGATTGCCGGCTCGACGCTCATGATGTTGTCCGTTGGTTTGAAGTACAAGAAGTCGAAGAACATGGCGAGCTGAACCCGCGCTAGCACGCTTGGTGTTTTGCTGCCGTGGCTGCATCGAGAACACCAAACACACGCATGCATTCATGAGTAACTCGTGACAAGATGGACAGCACTGGATGGCAAACATACCACAACAGATAAAGCCACCCCAGGAGATGGTAGCGTGGCGTCACCTTGGACCCAAGGATCTGGTTCGATGGATGGTACACGGCGCAGATGTATCGCACCAAGTCGGGCACGAGTGAATCCGAGCCCGGAGCGCTCAGGAACTGAGACGAGAACCACTTCTGGTATCGCGTGACGGACCCAACTTGCACTCGCTCCTGCAATGCACACCCACAGGAAACGCATGTCAATTGAAGCCCACTCATGGTATCTCAAGCAACAGAGGGGCGTACCATCATAAAGATCAAGTACTCTTCCATCTTGGGGCTCAGTCGATACGCCAGATACTTGGGCGGTGTCGTCGTCGACATGAGCTGTGCAACGGAGAAGATTCCCGGGTCTTTTTCTCCATCAGGGTCAGCGTCTCGTACATTCCGGAGCTGCTTCCACAGCAAGTTCATGCCGGGCACCTGGGACACACATTTGAAGCAAATTAGATCCAACTCAACTTCCTGATCATGAGGGCAATCGTTGGAACGTACATCCTTCGCGTCATTCAGGATGCGCACAACTTCGCGTCCGAGCTGGGCAACGTCTCCCTGTCTGCGGTTCCACAGTGTCGTGCACAGCTCGACTTCCTGCTTGAGCAGGCCCGCGTGCTGTGGGGCTGTATGGTCGAGCGAGATCCGTACAAACGTGTGGAAGACGAACGGGATGAGGCTCGAGCTGGACAGCAGCCACGCCTCGTGCTCAATCAGGATGCGGATGATCGACGACGCCAGCCACACGGTCGTTCGGCTCGGGTCGCCGCCGGTGAGGTACCGCATCAAACCCATGATGACTCGCTCGACCCCCGGCGCGTTGATGTGCACCAGCTCCCGCACTAGCCACAGCAGCTGGCTGCGGCACGAGACGAGCAGCTTGACGAACTTTTGCTCGATGAGCCGCTGCACCCATCCGATGCAGTTCTTGTAATTGTCCAGCACAGCGATCGCCTTCAGGTACCCAAGGTACTGCTTGGCGAGCGGGGGCTCCGTCACAATGGCGTAGAGGAGCGCGACGTCCGGCTGGAAGGGTAGCGGCGTCGGAGTCGACGCGCTCGGCCCCTCCTGCTTCAAAATGGCCAGCGTCGCCTGCTCGTCCTTGCCTTGGATCGTCTTCTGCATGTGGTAGAAGTGCGCGTACCACTTGCGGTCGAGCTCGTCCGGCGCGTCCAGCGGCACGTGGTTCAGCAACTTCGAGTGCGGCGTCATGTGTCCCGCGCTCGCACTCGGACTTGCCGCGGTCGTGGGTGTGCTGGGAGAGACCGGAGACGCCGCCGTCGGGGTCGCGGCGCCTGCGCTGGAGCTCGAGACCTTAATGCTACTCACCTGCGGTCCCGGGGGCGGAGGACCGGGCGGGGGCGGCGGCCCGGCGCCTCCAGCCGCCGCACGCGGAGGCGACTGGCGAGGCGACGTCTCGGGCGGCCCGCCGCTGCTCGAAGCCGGAGGAGGAGGAGGCGGCGGCGGGGCGCCAGGCGAGCGGCTCGGGCTGGAGGACGCGGGCGTGGGTTTGCCGGGGCTGGACGCCCGCGGAGGCGCCGGGGGCGGCGGCGCGCGGTCCATGACGCACTTGCACTCGGCCCGTCCAGGTCGTTCTCGTAATGTGTGTTGCTGCATTTTCATGGCGTGTGGGGTGAAGATCACCGTGTATTTGCGCTAAGGTACGATAACACAGATATGAAATAGTGACGACACCAAACCAGTACCCAACAGAATACTAGTATGGGGAACGAGGGTTGAGAATGAAACACTGCGATCCTTCTGGTCTTGCTATGCTTCGGCTATGTGAACGTGAGTGGCGATGTCTCCCTGCAACGCATGGCTACCGGTCTTTCCACTCACGTGTTCTTGTTCTACTTGCTTCAATGGTTGTCCCGCCTGAACGCTCGCAGCCTGCTTGCGCCGAGCTTCCCTTTCAGGACGCTCCTCACCAGCTCCAGCATGCTCCTCGCGGCG